>CM064878.1:27599543-27888758 GCA_003313485.2 Penstemon barbatus | reverse complement strand
GGTAGAAGTGTTGTTCTAGCCCCGCCTTCCTCCTTCGATCACGGAAAAATTCTAGCGTAGGGTTAATTTGTAATAGAGTTACATTAAATGTTTAAAGTCTCAGCTTTGCTCGATTTTCCTATTATTGTAATTCGAGCTTTTGTAACTGTTTGGAATATCATGAATGATAAATTTATTTCTCTTATCATCCTTATTTGTTAACCTGTAGAACTCTTTCGTATACTGTCATCGAGCATCAATTTCTCTGCCTCAAAAATATGAACAAGCGCTATTCTTCATCAACTTTGATAAGTATTTAGATTGTAGGATAAGGATGAAGATGAAGGCTCTGAAGACAATTTGTAAAGGGAGGTTTTGAAGGATTCCAAAACTTCAGAAATTGGCTAAGTATGGAGTAACTTAGCTGATGATCCCTTAGAAGAAATTTTGACTAAGTAAAGAAGACATCAGAAGAGTCAAAAGTTTCAAGGTCCAAGACTTCTGATCTGCTGAAGTAAAGTTATCAGACTGATGAAGATCAGCCGACTCAAATCAGATTTGTTCAAGTTTGAGATCAGCCGAGTTCGCCATCAGACGTGTACTTTCGTCAGCCAAGTAAAGAAGATCATGAAGTGTTCCCAACGGTAATAAATGCCCCTTGGAGTAATAAATGCTGAAGTACAAGGTTATTAAAGACAAATGATTGAAGAAATGCTTCGCATCAGCTGGGTGCATTTAATGCTGCATTTAATGCTGCCTGCAGAATAGTACTGTTCATAGTACGGACAGACTGCAAAAGAGCCGTTCGCGGATTTTAAGGACCAGTACTCGAGGAATTTGAATCTTGTCTCTCTTCAACGGACATTTTTCAATCCTCAAGTATAAATAGCTGAAAGAGACGAAGAAGAAACAAGCAACACACTTTCTGAGAGAAATTTCCGAAGCAAAATTCTTTAAGTCTCAAGAACAGCTCACTCATCAGCTGAGTCATTTGTTGACGAAAGCAGAGTTGAAGAATCAAGAAAAATACATCTTCTGAGTGATTTTGTAAACAAGAGTGTTGTGCGGAGTTGTGATCCATCTTTGTGAGTGATCAAACTTCAGAGAATAGGTCTTCTGTGTGATTTCCTATTGCGAACTTGTGGTCGTTTCATTTGTTGTTCGACGCAAGCAGAGTATACTGTAAACTTTGTGATTATAGTATAACCCAAGATCTGTGTGACTTGGAAGAGTGGACTAAAGGATATTCAAATCCATATAACCACTATAAAAATTACTTGTGTTTTTACATTGTTTAAAACTGCATATTTTCTGTTTGCATAAAAACACATTTAAGTTAACTGTTTGAAAAAGAGTTAAAAAGGAGTTTATAAAACTGGGGAAACATTTTTCAAACTACTAAGATACTTGTGAAAAACACTTTGAAAATCCGCTGCAAGTACTCTAAGTATTAAAACTGATTTTAGCAAAATCAGCTAAGTATAATCAGACGAGTGGTCAACAAGACTGTTCAAAGATTTGTTCGCGAACAGAACTGTTAATAACTAATCTGATCAGCTTAGTCTGTTCAGTTAAGTAAAAGTTTTAAAGTTAAATTTGAAGAAAATTTTAAAGAGGTTTATTCACCCCCCCCCCTCTAAACCTCTTCTGACCACTTGGGACCAACAAGTGGTATCAGAGCGGTGGTTCATTTGAATCAGCTGCCTGATCAACGAGCTTGATCCGAGTGTTTTTCAAAGGTTTTCAAACTTTTTCAAAAGAGCATATTTTTGAAAAACAAAACTTTTTGAAAAATGGATTGTATCAGTCATGTTCCCCACATTGCTGGTATGTCCTTTGAGGACTGGAAATTAGAATGGAATTTTCTAGCTGCCTATAATGACAACATGTACACATGTATCATTAAAGGTCCATTCAAATTCACCAAGACCATCATAGTAGATGAAGCTGAAATGGTGGTGGAAAAAGATCTGACAGAGATGACAGCCGAGGAAATAAAGCTGTTCAATCTGGATAAAGTTGGCCGTTTCATCATGACCAAAGCCCTGGATAATGATCGGTTTGACAAGGTCAAACATTGCAAAACTGCAAAGGAGATGTGGGACAAGGTTCGTGACATGAGTGAAGGAAACGACGCCATCAAAGAGCATCAGCTCAGTGTTGCCTTGGAGAAGCTGGACAACTTCAAGATGAAATCTGGAGAGACCATTGATCAGATGGATACCAGGTTTACCAGAACGTTGAATGAAGTTCTAAAGCTGGGAAAGACCTTTACTGACAAGGAGATCACCGTCAGAGTTCTAAAGGCCCTGCCCCCCAAGTTCAATATGAAGGTGACAGCTATGGAAGAATCAAGAGATCTGGGGAAGATTCTCTTACAGAGCTGTTTTCTGTACTCAAGGCATTCGAGTATAAACTGCCTAGAATGGGTATTGAAGAAACCTCAACTTCAGGACCCACAGCTGCCTTAGTTGCTGCTGAAAACAAGAGACCAGCACAAGAAGTCAAGATGTGGACTCATCTGATGAAGCACTCTACTCAACAAGAAGGAGTACACTGCTGGAGATTGCATTTGATGAACAACTTCAAGAAGTTCTATAAGAGAAAGATGAAAACAAATACAATCATGCTTCTACTTCTAAACCTAACTTTCTTCTCAAGAAAAGATGATTATAAACAAAACTAATGTGTTACAACTGCAGGAAATTGGGACATTCATCAGACTGCCCATATCCAAAAGCAGAAAAATACACTGAGAGGAAGAGAAAGAAAAAGAAAGAAAGCATCAAGAGGGAAAGCAATGGTAGCTGAAGCAGAAAAGCTTGCTGCTGTCTACTCATCTGATTCAGATTCAGACACGTCTGATGAAGAATCTTCTGATGAAGAGAAACCTGCTCTCCTGTGCCTGATGGCAAGGAATCTGATGACTCTGAGGATGAGGTAACTCCTCAAAATAATGAATGTTTGATTCTCTAGAGCAAATGATGTTGAAAATACTACTATTGCTGGAGAATTTGTTAAGCTTAAGGAAGAGATGAGCTTGCTAAAAGAGCAAAACTCACTGAAACTTAAAGCTGAAAAGCCAAAAAATCAGCTGAGTATAAACAGCTTGAGCAAGAATGAATCTCTGAAAGCTGAATGTGAGTTATAAAGGAAAAATCATGGAACTTGAAAAGATTATCGAGTCTCATGATAAATCAACTGTTGCATCCATGCATACATCTAGTAAACAGAGACACCTTTAGAAAGGATAAGCAAGAGTTGAACCATACTGAAAAATTCATATCAGCTGACAATAGTAAGGTCATTCTGTATGTTCAAACTGCTAACCTACTCACTGAGAAAGTTAAAGGAGAAGAAATCTCCTAAGGCTAAAAAGAGCAAAGAGCCTAGTGTAGGAAAACAGACTAGTAAGACCAAACAGCAGAGTCCTAAGAAGTCTGCTGATAAAGCTAAAGTAATCAGATAGTGGTAAAGCTAAGTCTAAACAAGTTGAGCAAGCTGTAGTAAACCAAAGAAGCATAAGAACAAGAAAAATCAAAATGCTTGGTATGGAAATGAGTCATATTATGTGCAACCTGCTGCATATCATCCTATGTATCATGCACCTCAATTTCCTAGTTACTATGCACCTTATCCTGCTCATCCAATGCATGCATATCCTGCTATCATGCACCTTACCCTGCTTATGAACATTATTCTTATCATACTGATCATCAACATGACTTATCTGATAATTATGATGAAAATAAAACTGTTCATGCTCCTGTCAAAACTCAGAAACCTAAGAAGCCTAAGAGTTCAACATCTTGGGTTGTCAAAGGTGGAACTAATCCTTCAGGACCCTCTCAATAAGGGTACCTAAAACAATTTTATTTTTGTTTTGTAGGATAGGATTAGGAGTAGGAGTAAAGTAGAGAAGATTGGTACTTGGACAGTGGATGTTCAAGACACATGTGTGGAAACATACATGAGCTGACAGATGCAGTTGCTGTGGATGGTCCAAAGGTTACTTTTGGAGACAGCAAAGAAGGCAAGATTAAAGCTAAAGGAAGATTAATCAGAGGAAACATAGAGATATCTGACGTCTCATATGTCAAAGGCCTCAAATATAATCTGCTGAGCATAAGTCAATTTTGTGACAAGGATATTCAGTCATCTTCTCAACAGATAAGTGTTACGTTGAACAGATTGGTACAAAGAAGGTAATTTTATCTGGAAGACGACAAGGAAATATCTACATAGTCGACTGGAATTCTGCTGACAAGAATTCAAGTGTTTGTTTGGTTGCATCTGCACCAAGTGAAGTTAGTTGGCTGTGGCACAAGAGAATGAATCATTTAAACTTCAAGACCATCAACAGATTAATCAAGAATGATTTGGTAGAAGGGATTCCTAAAACAGTCATGAGCAAAGATAAGCTCTGTGACGCCTGTCAGAAGGGTAAACAAATCAAGTCATCGTTCAAAAGCAAGAAGCACCAATCTTCTGGAAGGATATTGGAGCTGCTACATGGACTTATTTGGACCCATTGATCCAGTCAGCAATGGTGGAAAGAAATACTGCCTAGCTGTTGTGGATGATTATTCAAGATATACTTGGGTGATTTTCATGAAGAAGAAAAGTGAAACCAAGGAACATCTTACAAATCTGATGGAACTGATCCAGAATGAGAAGAGTATCAAAATATTGAAGATCAGATCAGATAGAGGGACAGAGTTCACAAACTCTACTGTTGAAGAGTATTGTAATATCAAAGGAATACATCATGAGTACTCTGCTGCCAGAACCCCTCAACAGAATGGTGTTGCTGAAAGGAGAAACAGAACACTAAAGAAGCTGTCAGAACCATGATAGCTGAAGCTAAACTGCCACAAAGATTTTGGGCAGAAGCAACAAATACAGCATGTTTTACCCAAAACAGATGCATGATCAACAAGCACCAAAACAAGACTCCATATGAAGTTTGGAACAACAGGAAGCCAAACATTCATTACTTTAAGATTTTGGTTGTAAATGCTATGTTTTAAATAATGGTAAAAATCACCTTACTGCATTTGCAGAAAAGGCTGATGAAGCTGTCTTTGTAGGATACTCATCTGTTAGTAAGGCTTATAGAGTTTTCAATAAAAGAACATTACTAATAGAAGAATCCATTCATGTAGTATTTGATGAGCCAAGTCAATCTTCTGAAAAGAATCAAAATGTTAATCAAGATCTGTCTACTGATTTACAGAAGATGAATGTTGGAAGAATGAAGAATATGTACCCATCATACTACCTGATCTCAACTCAGCTGATAACTCAAGTGCTGTTCAAAATCACAGAGCTGATTGTCTAACAGACGAGTTGCAACAGCTGATAGACCAGAGACTGTTCAACAGACGGCAAATGTTCAACAGACTACTACTGTATCTCCAACAGTAGTGTTGCAAGATCAAGACAAAGGACAACATTATGATTTGCAACCTGATCTCAGATGGCTCAGAAATCACCCACCAGAGTTAGTGATTGGTGATCCTTTAGACAGAGTGAAAACAAGAAGAGCTGCTGCACAAGATGCTATGTTTGCTAGTTTTCTATCTCAAATTGAGCCTAAACAGATTGAAGAAGCTCTCAGTGACTCCAACTGGATTGAAGCTATGCAGGAGGAGCTAAATCAATTTGAAAGGAATGAAGTCTGGTACTTAGTTCCTAGACCAAGTCATCAAAGAGTCATTGGCACTAAGTGGGTATTCAGGAATAAAAAATGAAGATGGTGAAGTCACCAGAAACAAAGCAAGACTAGTGGCCAAAGGTTACTGCCAAGAAGAAGGCATTGACTTTGATGAAACTTTTGCACCTGTAGCAAGACTAGAGGCAATCAGACTCTTTCTTGCCTACGCTGCTCACAAGAATTTCACAGTCTATCAGATGGATGTGAAATCAGCTTTTCTCAATGGAGAATTGCAAGAAGAAGTTTATGTTGAACAACCTCCTGGATTTGAAGTTTATCAAGAAGAGGACAAAGTATATCGTCTGAAGAAAGCTCTTTATGGACTGAAACAGGCTCCAAGAGCATGGTATGATACTTTATCTGACTTTCTTTTAATTAAAGGATTTCGCAAAGGTAAAGTTGACAAGACCTTGTTCACTATTGAATGGGAAGAACATATTTTGCTTGTGCAAATTTATGTGGACGATATTATTTTTGGTTCAACTAATCAACAGATGTGTGATAAGTTCTCAAAGCTGATGCAGAACAAGTTTGAAATGAGCATGATGGGAGAACTTAACTATTTTCTTGGTTTGCAAGTTAGACAGTTGCCTGATGGAATTTCATCAGCCAAGCAAAATACACAAAGGATCTGTTCAAGAAATTTGGTATGGAAACTAGCTCTACTGCTACAATTCCAATGTCTACAAGTCTTCGTTTGGATAAAGATGAAGATGGCAAATCAGTAGACATAACCAAATACAGAGGCATTATTGGGTCACTGTTATATCTAACAGCCAGCAGACCTGATATCATGTACTCTGTTGGGGTCTGTGCAAGATTCCAATCAAACCCCAAAGAATCTCATCTCTTAGCTGCCAAGAGGATATTGAAATATATTAAGGGCACTCAAGAATTGGGATTGTGGTACCCTAGAGAGTCTGGATTTGAGCTTATTGGATATTCAGATTCTGACCTTGCAGGCTGCAAGATTGACAGAAAAAGCACAACAGGTGCCTGTCAGTTCTTAGGTAGTCGTCTGATCTCATGGATGAGTAAGAAACAGACTTCAGTTTCTATATCTACTGCTGAAGCTGAATATATAGCTGCTGGAGCTTGCTGTGCACAAATCTTATGGTTGAAACATCAACTAGAAGATTACAATATCAAAATCAGTGGAATACCAATCTACTGTGACAATACAAGTGCAATCAGTCTCACTCAGAATACTACAAGTCATTCAAGGACTAAACATATTGAGATCAAACATCATTTTATTAGAGATCATGTGGAGAAAGGAAATGTCATGATAGAATATGTGTTTACTGAAAATCAGATTGCTGACATCTTCACAAAACCTCTAAGTGAGACAAGGTTTTCAACTCTAAGAGCTGAACTGGGTTTTTAAAATTAGATGCATAAGCTGAGGGGGAACTCATCAGAAGACTAGAGTTCAACAGCTTACTCATCTTTTTATCTTCAAGGATTAACTTTCAACAGACTAGTTAACTTATGAATTCTTAAACTCAGGGGGAACGTGTAAGACTAGCGGTACTTCTGAATTAAAGATGAAATTTGTTAATGACAGTTAGTTGAAGTTATGTTTTCAACAGAAGACTCAACTATCGAAGATCAAGACTATTTTATCTAGCTGGATTGACAAACAGCTGAGGAAGGTTATCAGCTATTGGCATTCTCTGATAACAGCATTGTCATCAGGACAGTAGTCCATCAGATAAGTGTTTATTATACTCATCTGATTACTTAAATAAAAGCGAGCTATTAAAACGTTTTATTCAAAACACGCTTTTATAAGTAAATGTCGGGCGGTACATCTTCCCGCTCTTCAGTAAAATATCTTTGGAATTTGAAAAGTCGTAACAGAAGCCACACGATCATCACTGACAGAAAAATGAATCTAACGGTTGGCGGTTATCACGGAAACCGACATACCCCAACTCTATAAATTCTCATCTGATCAGTCGAGTCATTCTTTACGCACCCTAAAATTTCAAAAGTACTTGTGAGAATTTTGAGCAATTTTTCTGCAAAAACTCTCTCTGTTTTCTTTCCAACTCCTACAGATCTGAAATGGCTGCTGAAGGAATGTATCTCGTGTATGGTTCGTACTACCAATCCGGTACGGATCTGATGAAAGAACTGCTGGAAAAGTTCAAAGCTGCTTCGCTGGTGAATTTCATGGAAAATCATGAAGGAGTTATCTGGACTGACCAGGTGATGGAGTACTACAACACGGCGAAAGCTGACTACAACTCACTGGAGATTAAAGCTACAGTGGGAGACAAGTCTATCACCATCACTCCTGCTGTTCTTCATGAGACGTTTGGGCTTCCTAACCATGGAAGGCATGACGTCACTATACTGACAGAGGATAAGCACCAACAGTTCTGGGCGATCTGCGCCAAAGAGGGAGAAGTGTTTTCTGGAAACATAAGGAAGAAGCAACTGAGGGATGAATATCAGCGGATGGCTGATATGGTATCAAAATTGATTGAAAATTGCACTTTTTCACTGGATGCTGTTACGATGAAAAGATTCAGCATCATGGCTGCCATTTACTATGGAATGGAAGTCAACTGGTCCATCATAGTATGGTACATCTTAGCTGATTTCCTGGATGATAAGAAGGGAAAAGGTCCTCACACCAACCACAGGATTACTATCAGTTATCTGCTGACCAAACTGGGTAGTACTATGACGAACGGCAAGGAGATTCACAAATCTAAGGCCATGAACAAATATCTGCCGGTTCTGAAGAGGAAGGCTGATGAGCCTGAGGAAGCTGATGATGAGGGACAGAAGGAAGTCCCTGCCAAAAGACCAAGAAGATTAGTCAAAACAGCTAGCCTGGCTGTTGAGACTAAAAAGAAGAAGGCTGCTGATGCGCCTAAAAAGAAAGAAGCAAAGCAGATGGAGAAAGTGACTTCTGCTACTGAAGCCACTAAAATCATAGAGAATATAATTGCTGATGTAAGGACTGGATCCCCTGCATCACCATCAAGAACTCCATCAGCAGAGAAGCCTGCTGAAAGTGTCTCTAAAAGAACGAGGAGCCAACAAAGAGATACAGCTGCTTCAAACTATCGTGAAGGAAGAACCAAGAAGTCTGCAAGGAAGCAGATGTCCTTCATAGAGAAAGATACTGAGTTGGTGGACTTGGTGAGATCAAGTCCAGAATCTGCTGAAAGACCAGTTGAAGCTGTTGAAGCTTCTACTGCTGACAAAGCTGATGAGCAACAGATTACTCAATCTGCACCAACTGCTGAGGCTGCTCAACCTCAACAAGATCCAGATGTTCAAATCATACATCCTATAGCTGCTGATCCCATATCATCTGTTGGACCAGCCCCTGCTGATAAAGGCAAGAGAAAATTTGTGCTAAGGAAAAAGAAAGTTTCCAAAGCTGATAAGAAAGCAAGGGAGGAGGCAGAACAAAGGAAACAAGATGAAATGGAAGAGAAGAAAGCACTTGAGCTAAGCAAAGCTCAAGAAGCTAAGGATGAGGCCAGAAGAAGAATGTCTGAAGCAGAGAGAAAAGCTGCTGAAGATGCTGAACTGGCTATGGTGATTGAACAGAGCAAGACTGATGCCTATGGACCTGTCCATGGTGGTGGCATCAAGATTGGAGAAGGCAAGAATGAAGAAGAAGACAAGAAAAAGATCTTACTGCCTGCCCCTAAAGTCAAGTCCAAGGATAAATTTGAAGTCAGAAAAGCATTTGAAATAGTATATGCTGATAAGGAGCTTTTCAAGCAGTTTGAGAAGTCTCTAGCATACTATGATCAAAAGCTAATGCTAAGAACTCTGTTCAACCAGGAGAAACCAAGATACATCAGTTGGAGAGACAACAGGTTGAATAAGTCAATAGCAGAACTTCAAAGCATGAAGGAGTTGGT
This sequence comes from Penstemon barbatus, assembly GCA_003313485.2. Lineage (NCBI taxonomy): Eukaryota > Viridiplantae > Streptophyta > Magnoliopsida > Lamiales > Plantaginaceae > Penstemon > Penstemon barbatus. The sequence goes on along the minus strand of CM064878.1, from coordinate 27,879,167 downwards.
TGATGAAGAACGTTGGGTTCTGACTTGGCTGAAGACAAACTCCATTCAAAAGGCCCTTGATCCCAGCTATGTAAGAGATGTCATGCATAGTTATGCAAAAGGCTTTGCACTGGAGGAGGCCAAGAAAATTAAAAGCACTTTGCCTGACAAGAAGAAAAAGTCTGAAGATGCTACTGAAAGAGCAATTAAATTTGCTACTATGGCTGCCCTGAAGAGCTGGGCTAAAAAGTCAAAATATCAGCAAGGCTGTTCAAGTGACTTACCACTGCTGCCAAGCATCCAGCAAATCATTTTTGGCAAGGAAGTGCAACCATTCTATGAAGTTCCTAAGGGAAACAACGCCTTTGTTAACCCTTGGATTATTGTACGACAGATTAGACAGACAACATGCTTCAATGATGATGGAACCATCACTAATCTGTTCTACGACGACGTTACTGATGAACATAAAGCTGCGGACAAGCCTGAAGTCAAGCCTGCTGATCAAGCTGTTGAAGACAAGTCTGCTGATCAGACTGCTGATAAGTCTGCTGACCAGCATGAAGACAAGTCTGCTGATCAGACTACTGATAAGTCTGCTGACCAGCATGAAGACAAGTCTGCTGAACAGGCCACTGACAAGTCTGCTGAAAAGATTGCTGATGAACCCTTAGCCATCGAGTGGAAAGCTGAGGATTCTGAAAATCATCAGGATGTGAAGATGGAAGAAGTTCCTGTCCACCAGGAAAATGAAGAGAAGGATGAAGCTGCTGCTTCTGCTTCATCAGGTGATGAACACTCATCACTGATGGAAGCTTTCCAGATGTTGATGGAAGATTCTCTAAGGGAACTGGAAGAGAAGCATCAAAAGCAGTTGTTGAAGGTTAAAGAGGAGCTGAAGACAGAGCTTAAAGAAGAACTGATAGAATCAAATAAGCTTCAGCTGGAAACTGTGCAACAGTCTACAGAAAAGATCATCAAGACTGAAATCATAAGTATTCCTATTCCTGAGGATCACTCCTTGCAGTTAGTGAACAGCTTGACTGAAATGAACAGAAATGTGGAGGATGTGAAGATCGATGTTAATCATCTTCATGCTGCACTTCAAAGAGCTGAACACAAGATCGCTGATCTGACTGCAACCTTCATCAAAGTCAGTGAAGAAGAAAAGGAAGTCAATCTAGGGTTGCTGAATGAAGTGGGAAATGTTGTACAATCCGTACAAGATGAAATTGCAACTGTCAACCTAAATATTGACTACTTCAATGACAAGACTGACATCATCAGCACTGATATTCTTAATCTTACAGCTAGTCACGATGTTGTCAATCAGAATCTCAAGGCTTTATGTGCTGGAGTGAAGATTCCAACAGTTGCGCTCAACCCTGCTGTTGCACCTTCTGATGTCATCAAAACTGATGATGACAAAAAGGGGGAAGATAAAAGGGAAGAAACAGCTAAGGAACCTGCTGTTGAAGAAGAAACAGCTAAGGAACCTGCTGCTGAAGAAACTGAAGAAACAGCTAAGGAAACTGCTGAAGCAACTATTGAAGCCAAGGAGACTGAAGACACTGCTGACAAGACTGAAGAAAATCTTGGAAAGGTAGAAGAAGAAGAAAATATTGAAAAAGAAACTACCAAGTACAAGGAGACTGAATCTGCCAAGAAAGCAATGGAGCTGATCAGAGAACAGCAACTTAAAGAAAAGATGGAAGCTGCCAAAGCAATCTTGGAAGAAGAAGCTGATGAAGAAGAAGATGACGAAGAGTCATCTTATGAGTATATTGAAGAGCTTGAAGGATCAGATGAAGAAGCTGATAGTTAGAACTTGAAATATCATTGTAATCAGTTTACTTTATCTATTTCTTCAGAAATCTCATCTGATGAACTTGCATTGTAATATTCTTCAATATTAATGAAAAGTCAAGTTCAATCCAATAAACTTTTTCTATCTCAGAAAATTTTGAGGATTACACTCTTTAGCTTAGGTATTTAACAGGTACTTAGCTGAAGTTTTGTCATCATCAAAAAGGGGGAAATTGTTGGATAAGGATGAAGATGAAGGCTCTGAAGACAATTTGTAAAGGGAGGTTTTGAAGAATTCCAAAACTTCAGAAATTGGCTAAGTATGGAGTAACTTAGCTGATGATCCCTTAGAAGAAATTTTGACTAAGTAAAGAAGACATCAGAAGAGTCAAAAGTTTCAAGGTCCAAGACTTCTGATCTGCTGAAGTAAAGTTATCAGACTGATGAATATCAGCCGACTCAAATCAGATTTGTTCACGTTTGAGATCAGCCGAGTTCGCCATCAGAAGTGTACTTTCGACAGCCAAGTAAAGAAGATCATGAAGTGTTCCCAACGGTAATAAATGCCCCTTGGAGTAATAAATGCTGAAGTACAAGGTTATTAAAGACAAATGATTGAAGAAATGCTTCGCATCAGCTGGGTGCATTTAATGCTGCATTTAATGCTGCCTGCAGAATAGTACTGTTCATAGTACGGACAGACTGCAAAAGAGCCGTTCGCGGATTTTAAGGACCAGTACTCGAGGAATTTGAATTGTGTCTCTCTTCAACGGACATTTTTCAATCCTCAAGTATAAATAGCTGAAAGAGACGAAGAAGAAACAAGCAACACACTTTCTGAGAGAAATTTCCGAAGCAGAATTCTTTAAGTCTCAAGAACAGCTCACTCATCAGCTGAGTCATTTGTTGACGAAAGCAGAGTTGAAGAATCAAGAAAAATACATCTTCTGAGTGATTTTGTAAACAAGAGTGTTGTGCGGAGTTGTGATCCATCTTTGTGAGTGATCAAACTTCAGAGAATAGGTCTTCTGTGTGATTTCCTATTGCGAACTTGTGGTCGTTTCATTTGTTGTTCGACGCAAGCAGAGTATACTGTAAACTTTGTGATTATAGTATAACCCAAGATCTGTGTGACTTGGAAGAGTGGACTAAAGGATATTTAAATCCATATAACCACTATAAAAATTACTTGTGTTTTTACATTGCTTTTAAAATCTGCATATTGACTGTTTGCATAAAAACACATTTAAGTTAACTGTTTGAAAAAGAGTTAAAAAGGAGTTTATAAAACTGGGGAAACACTTTTCAAACTACTAAGACTACTTGTGAAAAACACTTTGAAAATCCGCTGCAAGTACTCTAAGTATTAAAACTGATTTTAGCAAATCAGCTAAGTATTAATCAGACGAGTGGTCAACAAGACTGTTCAAAGATTTGTTCGCGAACAGAACTGTTAATAACTAATCTGATCAGCTTAGTCTGCTCAGTCAAGAGCAAAAGTTTTAAAGTTAAAATTGAGAAAATTTTAAAGAGGTTTATTCACCCCCCCCCCCTCTAAACCTCTTCTGACCACTTGGGACCAACAACATGCAAGAAAAGTTAGAATATAATTCATACATTGATTATTAAGAGCCTAAGTATATGTTTGGACTCGATTTACTAGCACATTGGACATACACACAAATTAAACACACAACGCTCACCTTTGTCGCTTACTATAGCGATTAAAATTCCAATATGAAGCGTATCTAGAACCTGAGCAAGTACGTATGCGACTTAGAATTTATCTAACAACCATATTTAAAAATAACTAATGAAAATATCACACAAGGATTTCCTAAACTAACACATCACACAAAATTGCTTAGAACTTACGAAATCAACTTCAATTAAGAGATATTATTTTCAAAACTCAAAATATTAATTACATAAAACAACGCCAAAGCAGCAACTTTTTTCCTTTATTTTCTAGATTTACAAAACAACCCCTAAACTTTTAAAAACATCCATTTATCCGAAAATTTGTTACAAACTTTAAATCAAAAGATTTTTAACTAAACCCATATAAAAAAAATCAAATAAAAACAAATTATTAAGTATCTTGTTACTTCAAGAATCAAAGCTTTAAAAATCCCACAACTATAAAACTTTTCAAAAATACCCTCATAATTCTTAAAACGTAAGAAAATCAACTTTCTTGAAAATAATAATTCAAGATCCAAGCATCTAAGCAATATTTAGAAATAGTTAAGCATATTGTCACTATAAAACTGAAATTAAAAATATGTTTTAATAACTTTTCAAAAATTAACTATGAGAACCAAAAAGTTCTTCAATTATAAATTTTTTTCGGAAAAATTTACAAATTTTCAATCTTAAAACACAAGTTATCAAAGCACCACTTCAAATCAATTAATCAAAAGTTTATAAAAAGTAACTATGTAAATCAGCAACAAAATAGCACCTTTCCCCCCTTATTTTTAGATTTATAAAAATAACCCCAAAAGTTTTAAAAACTCCCTTTTTGCAAAAAAACTCGGAGCCACTTTAAAACTAATAATTTTTAAGTAAACGCATAACAATATCAAACAAAAAGAGAGATTTTCAGTCCATTTTTACTCCCAACAAAATTGCAACCCTTAACCCTTCAACTTTTAAAATCTTTCAAAAATACCCCCAAAAGTTTCGAAAATTATAAACAATAACTTTCTTACTAGATTAAATCAAGATTCAAACATATAAGCAATATTTAAACTAAAACAAATTAAATTCACATTAGATATCTTATACGAAATTAAACTTAACAACCTTTCACAAAAACTACATGGATAAACTAAACTTCTTCAATATATACTATAAAGAGAAGAAAGTAAAATCACAAAGCTTAAAGAACACAAGCATAGGCGGATCTTTACCCAAAGCAACGAAGGGTGTGAAACTCTCTTCATTTTCAGACTTCTGAAGGTGGTGGTGGCGGCTTCGGTGGCTGTGGTGGTAGTTCATAACAAAATTCCTCAATTTCTTATTTTTACCTATTTCTAAAGTCTATCGATTCACTTCGGAAAATCCAAACGACGATCCGAACGGTCAATATGTAACTCCACGTGTGTAGGACCTTCAGACAAAATTTGGGGATGATCCAACAGTGGACGAAGATGGAATGATCGAAATACCGAGGCTATATAGTGAAAATCCAAAAATTCTCTTTCTAATGTGTTGTCTTTTATTTTTATCTCTTATTTTCTTTATATTATATAATGTGTATGTAAATGAGGTAATTGAGAGGATAAAAACCTGATTTTAAGTGTACATAACAAATATATGCACATTGGGAACAGAGGGAGACATAATACTTAATTTTTAAAACCACAAATGCATGTATTCATTGGGTAGAACAATTTCTCCACCCAAGACCATACTTTGTAGCCTAAAGAGTGTGCAAGGAGAGAAAATAATTACTCTCCTGCAGAAAATCTGGAACTTGGGTTAAATTTTCACTTTGCTCCCAGAAGTTTTGAAAACTTACATTTTTTTCCCTAAAAACAAAATTTTTGTGCATCCAAAGCCCGAAATATTTTCATAAAGGTCTTAATCTTATTTTAAAGTAACTTTTATATTTTGAATTATTTCAAAGTTCAAAAGATCATAAGATTTAATTAAATTGTATATTTTAGTTCAAATTAATGCTTAACTTTGAAAATAAAAAGTAGCACATAAATTTGAATTAAAAATCCAATCAAAAGGATTCAAAATTTTTGGGGCGTTACATTATAGCCAATCAGTGGCTTACTCGATATACCAAGAATTTTGCAAGAACATCAATTATCGATTTATTTATCAAGCGATCTAACACATGTCATCTAAATTTAACTCCTGAACTAACGAATTGACAATATAACAACAAGGACCAAAAAAACAAGGACAAATTAAAAACCACTTGATGGAAACATGCTTATAAATGAAATCAGCCGATGATGGCCAAATATTTCAATGTATTGAATAAACATAGTGTTGAAAGATTAAAATACATGAAATTTGATAAAGTTTGATAGATAGAAGAAAATTGCACAAAGTTAATTCACTGCTATATTGCAAAAATGTTCACACATTATACAAGAGAAGTATTAGTATATAAACAAATGTACAAGGGCTGATTTATAGTAAGAAACTAAAGTTAAGGCTAGGAATTTGGTGGTTGTTACACCCTTGATTTTTGGTTGAGAATCTGCTCACTCCTTTTATTGCTTCATTCTAGGATTTTTCTTGATTTGAGAATATTTCCTCTATACGCCCCCGCAAGATGGAGCTGGGATCGGCCAAGCCAATCTTGGTCTTTAGAATTTCAATTCTTTGACGTGGAAGAGCTTTTGTGAGAAAATCAGCTAGCTGGTCTTGTGTGTTTACATGATGGACAATTAGAGTTCGTCTTTGCACCATATCTCGAAAGAAATGGAGATCAATTCGAATGTGTTTAATTCGAGAGTGTTGTACGGGATTAAAATTGAGATGTGTGGCCCCTAAATTATCGCATAGCAGTTTGGGTTGTCCTTTGAGTGGCAGTCCGAGTTCTTTGAATAGGGAGAAGAGCCAAGAAATTTCAGAGGTGGCATTTGCAAGAGCTCTATATTTTGCTTCGTGGATGAGTGTGCTTCAGCCCTTTGTTTCTTTGAGCTCCGAGAGAAAGGATTTACACCAAGAAAACTTACATATGCTGAGGTTGAGGTCCGTTCATCATAGTTTCCTGCCCAATTTGCATCGGAATAGGTAGTAAGCTTAAAGTTGGATCTATTTCTGACATGAATACCATGGAAAATGGTATGCTTCAAATAGCGGAGGAGACGTTTTGCTGCTGTCCAATGTGTTACTGTTGGTTTACGCATAAATTGTGAAAGTTTATTCACCGAAAATGAGATATCTGGACGAGTGAGGGAAATATATTGAAGGGCACCAATACTACTTCTGAACTCGGTAATGTCAGTAGAGGATGTTCCATCAACTAATTTGAGATGTGTGCTAGTTGATAATGGAGTTGAAACATCTTTAGGTCCAGCCATATTTGCCTTGGATAATAAGTCTCGGATGTACTGATGTTGAGATAGGAAAATTCCAGATTTTGTAGAAATGACTTCCATTCCTAAGAAGAAGTGGCGCTGTCCCATGTCCTTTAATGAGAAACGATTACCAAACTGTGCAGTTATTTCAGTAACAAATCATGTATTATTGCCGGTGATCTCCAAATCATCCACATAGACAAGTAAATAGCATATAATAGAATTTTGACTGTAGATGAAAGTGATGAGTCTGATTTTGAATTATGAAATCCAAGTCCCATAATTTCTAATTTTAGAGCTGAATTTTACGCTCTCGGAGCTTGTTTGAGGCCATATATTGCTTTTCTCAACCTGCACACATGATTTGGTTTGGCAATATCTTTAAATCCCGGTGGTTGGAGCATGTAAACAGTTTCAATTAACTCGCCATGCAAAAAGGCATTGTTTACATCTAGTTGTTTCAATGGCCACCCCTGCATTACAACCACTGTCAAAATTGTTCGAATTGTAGCAGCCTTTACTACTGGGCTGAAAGTTTCTTTTAATCTATCCCTTCACGTTGATTAAACCCTTTTGCTACAAGTCTTGCTTTAAAACGACTTGCTTTAAAACGATCAATTGATCCATCTGATTTTCGTTTGACATGAAAGACCCATTTACACCCTATTGGTTTGCGGTTTTGGGTTTGAGGAACAAGATCCCATGTGCCATGCCGCATGAGCACGGTAAGTTCATCTGACATAGCTTGTCTCCAGTGCGATTCACGGAGTGCTTGTCCCACACTGGTAGGTTCAATTATTGGTGAAGAGGGTACTTTTTGATGGAATATAGTTATTTTGGTTTGTGGATATTATTCATGGACCGAGTTGTCATAGTTCGGTGGTGGGTTTTGGTATTAGGGGCTGATTGGGATTGACTGGGCTCAGTCGTTGTTTGTGACTTGAGTGGTGTGTCTATCGGAATGAGAGGTCACATTATCATTTGACTGAAAAGAATTGGAGAAAACGGGGGAAAAAGATGTATCTAGAAAATTAGAAGAAGGGGAGTAAGAGTGATTACCTGGAGATGATGCAAAAGTATTGTCACCTCCTGTTGTCACTGGTGGTGGTTCCGGTACGGACATCTTAATGATAGGTGGCTCATTTGTCGTTGATGGAGAAATTTTTGAATGACCCTATGTTTTGGCTAATTGGAAGTGGGTGTTGGTTTGAATCTCATCGAATAGCCCATGTCGAGATATATAGAGTTTGTAGGCTTTTAGGTCAAAGCACCTATAAGCATTTTGGCTGGTCGAGTAGCCGACAAAGATTCATGGAGTAGCTTTGGGCTGCAATTTATTTTTGTTGTATGGCTTGGTATAAGGATAGCATAAGCACCCGAATTTCTTGAGTTTTAGACAGTTGGGAGATTGATTAAACAAGGCCTCATATGGAGATTTGCTATTTAGGAGTGGTGTTGGCTATCGGTTTATAAGGTAGGCTAACGTGGAAAAAGCATGGGGCCAATATTGTAATGGTAGAGATGCATCAGTTAAAAGGGTAAGACATGCTTCTACTAAATGACGATGACGGCGCTCAGCACCATTTTGTTCAGGTGTATGAGGTGCAGTGGTGTAGTGGTTAATGCCATTGATGGATAAGTATTTTTTTAAAAGCAACAAATTCACTACCATTATCATAGTAAATACTTTTGATTTTTGATTGAAAAAGACTTTCAACAAGACGTTTAAATTGAGGAAATATCAAGCGAACCCCAGAATTTGTTTCCTTGGGAAAAACCTAATGTATTTTGTTAAGTGATCAACAAAAATCAAGTAGTATCGTGAGCCGTCAATGCCAATGTGTTATGATGGGCCCCAAACATCAGTATAAATTAAATCAAGTGGTGCATGACTTTGGAGACTGTTCGAAGTAAAAGGTTGCTTGTGTGCTTTATTGATGGAGCAAAAATTATAAAGATTAGAACATTGTTCTTTTGTTATTGGAAGCAATAAATTTTTAGCAAGATGATGGACAATTTTGTTAGATGGATGTCCAAGACGTTTGTACTAAAAATAAACCAACGAATGTTTTATACTAATAATACGAATACCCACTCCCCCAAAATCTCCAGTTTTATTGTCTTCATTTTTGTCCATACTTAAACTCATTTATTCGGTGACCTGGGGTTTTAGATGTAATTTGATGAAGCAATACATTGATACGGGGTTTCAGAAAGGAAAAAAATGGGCGAATGTGGAGGGGGGCAGGAGGTGTGAATATGCAGCAGTTTGAGGCTTATTTGCAAAGGCGAATTTGGATCGGGATGGTAGGATCGGTGGAGCTGAAACAGGGGGTCCAATTTGCCCAGACAAGTACTTGTTCAGGTAAGATATATGTATATCTCTTCGTCTTTTAGAGCTAAATCTAAATTTATGTGTGTTTTAATTTACGTTTATATGATAGAACTAGTTGGTGTGAATGTGAGAGCTACGTACCTCTGGACTGTTATTTGGGCCACCGATTTTGGTGATGAGGTTAGAAAAGTAGGCTTCTTGGAATAATCCGTGTCTTGTTTGATGGGATAGTGCCCTGCAAGCCAATACATTTAGCTTGTACTGGAACTATCATTATCCTTCTTTAGTATAAATGACTTAATACGCATGTTTATTTGTATGTGTATAAGGATAAACAATGGCAAACTTCATCTCTCGCGAATACATTTAAGCGATTGGATGAAATCCTTAGATTACATTTGACTATGGGACGATTCACTTCAGTACTGAGTGCAATCATGAAACAGTCTCTAAGGTCGTAATCTTAAAACACGTTCCAAGTCATAGATTCCGAAACGAGACGGGGTGTCGTAGTAATCGCCAAGACTTGTACAAGTATGCATGATTCACATGGAATGAATTTGTAGCGTTTCATGAGCAAGGCATTTGAGGCCAATGCATATGAGTAGGTGGTTCGATAGATGATCGAACGCATCGAACGACCCGAACAGAGAAACCCATTGTGGAAGTGCATGACGCATATCGGTGATGGGATGTTTCTCAAGGCTTATAATAGTGTACGATTTAGTCCTTTGACTTGAGGTGCTAGGGCGAATTCGGTGCATGAATGTGCGTACTTAGATCTAGGTATAGATCACTTAGCCTTATCATAACATGCCTAGGTTGGGTGCGTATAGTCATGTACGCGAGTGGTTAGTACCAATATGGAATCTACCGACTCATCGTAATGGATGAGAGAATTTCCTATACGATTCTTAGATAATATATCCGAGGAATCTGCGGCCGCAGTCAGTGATGGATTTGGAAAAGGGTTTCCAAATTTAGCAGTCACATTGGAATATTATCCCGAATTAGAAAGTATAGTTATTGAGACAAATTTAGAGGTGCCAATCAATTCACACACCCTAAGTCTTGATCGGGAATATTAGTCGATAGAAGGACCGTATGTACATGGCAGTTATAAGAGACGAGGTTCACAAATATCAATTCACCTGAAGTTGGGCTTCATGGGCTTATGGCTAGACATCGACCATGAAGTGTAGGTACTCCTGAATTAATAGAGGATTTAATTCTAGGAGTGGTCAATTAAAGGTTGTTTAATTGACCGGAGCAATTTATTGTTCATAAATTAAATCACGAAGAATTCGTGGGCCTGCTGCCAATTGATGGTGAACCCAGAGGGTCACACACAATACAATTGGGCGGTGACTGTTATAAAAGAGTATAAAAGGAATTAATTGATTTAAAGGTAATTAAATCAATTAAATGAATTAAAGTATTAATTCAAGTGGGAGATTAATTAGTTGATCTAATTAATTAAAGTAAATATTAATTTATTAATTAATATGGACTGAGTATTTAATTAATGTGGTTAATTAAAAGAAGGCTTGCAAGACATGGACCTTTAATTAAAAGCCCATAAGGAGTCTTGCAAACCTAGGTCAAGAATGAGGCTTATAAATAGAGTTCTACACGAACTCAAAGAAAAGAACAAGGCTAACACCCTATCACAAAACCCTAGCCTCTCTCTTTCTGCACCTAGCCGTCACCCCTACCCTGCGCCGCCACCAAGTAGCCGCCGCCTCCTCTTGGCCGTGAGCTGCTATAGTGCCGCCGTGAGTTCTCCCTCGTTCCCTCATGCTGGATTTTGCTCTGCCAAGTAGATCTGCACAGTCCTTTAATAACAAATCTCCTAGATCCAGTTTTGAGCCTAAGACTAGGAGGTGTTGCCAGAATCCAGTTGGTGTGGACTAAACTCTGGAGGTGAGACATTTGGATCACTCCTGTGAACCAGAATCGGAATCAGAGTTGGAGGTTGCCACCACCATGCCTGTGGTGAGGTAAAAATCGAAACCCCCTTGTTTTAATACATTGTGTGTTTTGTTTCATGCTTTCGTATACATAATATGGAGATCTAATATATGGGACCATGGGTGCTTCGAAAAATTTTAAAATTCCGCACTGTATGTTGTTCTGACAATCGAGGCAACCCAATATTGTTATGGAGGTCTTTAATAAATTATGTATGCTTCACGTGACGCTGGAAGAATGTGAAGGGACGTTTTGTGAAAGCTGGTGATCCGTTTGATTATGGCCCAACACACGTTACAATAATTCAGTGACTAAAGTTTCCGAAGTTTTAGTTGGTATCAGAGCCAACTCCATACTTATTATACGAAAAGCCTAAACATAATGTGTGTTCACCGTATATGTTTAATTATGTGTATGAGAACACGTTATAATTATGTTCTGTAAATTGATTCTTGCTTGTTATGACCGGATCTATGATTGGGTAAAACTTCTTTTTCAGATCTGTGGCGAATTTATAGTTTTTGAAAACTTCAGGAATTTTATGCAATAAAATCGCAAATTAGGGTTTTAAAGGGCTGAAAATTCAAATTTTAAGAATCTGGAAATTTCAAAAATTCTGGACTGTTTTGCAAATCTGGTCTCACAGCTTTTTGGGGTCGTTTTGTAATTTTCGAAAGTTTGGGGGCTATTTTGCAATTACCGAAACTTCAAGGGTCTATTTGAAAAATTGAAAATTTTCAGAATTGAAAATTTTATTTTCTGGTCTGCTGCCCGAATCTGTTTTGGGATGTTTTTGTAACTTCTTAAAAGTTTTGGGGTCAAAGTGTAATTTTCAAAAGTTGAGGGGACGAAAGTGCAATTTTCAAAAGTTGAAAAACACAATCTGAATTTGAGCAGAAAATTTATTTTTGTTTACCCGAATGTTTATTTTGTCATAATTAGTAGTGACTAAAAAGTAAGAATCATAGAAAGTTAGTTTTAAAAGGTTGTTTTAAAATTAAGAAAGAAATAGGTAAATGATGTTTGCATGTTTCTTGCTCTACGTGAACTGTTTACGTGGTTTTCGATCGAGCCGAGCCTTGACCTTAGGGTAGATGTTACTGGTTTAATTTAATGTTTGGTTTTTTTTTTTTTTTTTTTTTATTGAGCCAGCGAGCCTATTATATTTTTGGGCCACTTTGAGCTTTTGTAATAGAATAGGGCTTTATTGCTTTCCTAAATTAGGATGGAGGCCCATTTACAAGCAAGGTGGGAGCCCAAGAAGATATGAAGGCCATGTATGCGTGGTACATTGTGTAATAGCATAGGCCTGTTTACAAACCCTTTAGATTGACCAATAGGGCCAACATAATTGGCTCGATGATGGCCCACAAAGGAGGCTCCCGATCGAAAACATATTGTGGTAGTATGCATGCTAGGCATGTATGGCTTTTATTTATTTGTCGATTTATATTTAGCTTGTATGAGATGCGCGCTAGAATCTAGATCGTAATAAAAGATAAAGCATAATTAACACGGTGAGATCTCGAGGAGAGTTATTATAACTTTCAAACCAGAAATTCCCCTCTCGAATTTAATATTAAGTCTATTGGGTACATTTAAAATGAAGTTTTAAAGATCCAAGCCTTCCACCAATAGGAACTAGTGTATGTTGTCTACTTATTGATAGAGGTGATCCAGAGTCTGGCACCCGAGTCAAAGAAAGGGACAATACACGAACCTCACTGACTCCTGTTTTTAACTAAACACGACAAGGGTGAGGACTGGTCGGGATGTGAATATCGACCGATAACTAGTTATGAAGAATTCACGACCGGGCCCGTTGCTCATCATGATTGATGGGTTTTACTTAACGATTAGTAACATTTATGATGTAGCAGTGCTAGATAAATGTGAAAACCGAGGCAAAATAGCTTGAAGGTTATGAGGTGACACAATTGGCAATAAGTATGCCTACCTGGGGAATTGGTTGTATGGCCACGAGTCGTGGGTGCAATTAATTGCCGCTGGGACGTCAAGACCTACTAGGAAATAGAATTTCCCGAACAATTGAAGGGGTAATTGTTTCGATAAAATAGTGGGAGAACTTTTACGATAGAAAGTCCAACCTTCGTAGATTATAAGTATTATTCATTAACTAGTTCACTGAATGTTTGTCTTCTCTTTAAAATAGATACAGAGATATCAGTAATTATCCATTTTACTATTTATCCTCGACTAATAAAATGACTGGATCAAAATATCGACTAGGCAAGAAACTTGAGAATTGTCTTAAATTCCAAGAGTGGGAATGATGTTCTTAAACGAGGAGCCTATGCCTTATGCGCTTCCGAGATAAGTCAAAATATAAGAAATGAATCACCCGTAGAATATGGGAATATTAATGATCGTTTCCTCGTATAAAGATGAATCTCAAAAGTGAAACGAATCACCTATAGAGTATGGGAATCTTAATGATCGTTTCCTCAAATAAGCATCAAAATTGAACGAGCTATGGAAGCAACATGAGGAGCATGTCTGAAGCTTCTGAAACAAACCTCAAAAGGCCTGTTTTGAGGACCAGTCTTATGAAACAAACCTCCACCTCAAAAGGCTTGTTTTGAGGAGTAGTTTTGAATCGATTTGATTCGAGACTTCTAAGGAATTGTTTCAAAACTCGAGAATAAATGAAGGAAATAGTGTCAAGGATCACTGTCTTTGTTTTATCAATCTAGTTGAAAACTGGATCGATTAAACTTAAGCCTGCAAGTGATCTTAACATTAACTTCCTCCTAAATTCTCCTCCCGCTCATTCAAATGACTCTTGAAATACACTGATCTTATTTGATAAGTTGATCACATTTCATGAATCAACCAAAGTATTGGTTAAAGGCAAATAGGATAAACCTGTCATGATCGTTTACACTTCATGGACTGCAAAGTCAAAGAAGAGTAAAATGAAGAAGAATTTATTCTCTTCTAAATTCAACCATAAAGGTAGTCAAAAGAACGCAAGTAGCCTAAAAGTCGAATTATCCTACTGCATCTAAGAAAGGTACTGATATGTTTAATTGATTAGATGATCTAATTAATTAAGCAACGTTTCAATTAAAGGGTTAATTGAAAAGGAAAAAGGAAGCAATTAAAGAAGTTAATTGAAAGGAAGTAAATTAATTGAATTAAACCATTAACTCAATTTTATTGAATTAATGTGTGAAGTTCAAATTAATACAAAGATAATAGTCCATAACTTTGGTACGCTAGACTTTGACACATCTCCAAGAGTAGGATTCAAAAGTTGGTTTCGCCTAAGCTTCTTGAAAAATAGAACTTGGATGAACTTCCAACCTGCGAATCATGTCTCAAAGGAGAGATGACCAGATCTCCCGTCACAGGGAATCCAGAGCGAACCAAATCTGGATTTAATCCATGAATATGGATCACTAAAAGTTACTGTGAGAGGAGATTACTCATACTTCGTACTTTTTGCTAATGACCTTGGTCGTTAGTGGAAAATGTATCTAATGAGATATAAATCCGAAAAACCAAAAAAGGTATTTCAATACGAAGTAGAGAATCAACAAAGACATAGTATTACGACCATTAGATCTAATCGAGATAGCAAATACTTGTCAAGGATTCCTCAATTATCTCAATGAGAATGTGGTTCTCATACAACAAACTCCTCCTAAGACGCCTCAACTTATTGAAGTGTCTAAAGAGATGGAATCTAACATTGTTAGGCATTGTTTGATCCATATTGAGTTTTGTTAAGCTTCCTTATGCATTCTAGGAGTTGGTCCTTCTAACTGCATCGAAGATACTGAGCAAAGTACCTTCAAAAGTTCGTGCCTACAAAGCTTTACCAAGAAAGGTATGGCAAAATACCTCTATGCTCTTACCTCTGAAGTGAATATAATTCTTTTAGTAGATCTTCTTCTATAGACAAAATAGCTAAGTCACTTAATCTTTCTTGTGTCATTGTCGAACGTAAACATGTTTTTATTAATTTTAATTTGGAAAAACTTCTTTCAGCAGAAGCCACTGTTACAGGTATAGTGAATATAATTCTATAACAAATATATGTATTTGGATAAGAACTAATCAAATTTATATGATTAAATATATAATTAAATATATCAATTGGTTTGTCTATTTGGGTAGGAATAACTTTTGATACTATTTTTAGTTCATAATACAAATCGAAACCATCTACTTCTGATATTGAGTCATGTTTTAGAGAATTTTCAAGATTATTACAACATTCTTTCAAAGTTTTATCATCTAAAGACTTTAAAGCTTTAACATCTAATAAAAAATCGAAAGTATTTTTATAATTCTTAAATTGTTCAAATCTACTTTTAATTGAAGAAATAGCTCGATCTACAATATATAAGAAATATTCAATTCTAAAAGATTTTTCAGGTAATAATGTAACATCATTATTTTGAGTCTCATCAAATTGTTTTTTTCTACGAATTACTATTTTTTCAAGAATTTTTAGAGCAGTCTCTTTAGTATCATTCATTGCAGTGTTAAATCCAGTTTCTCTAAATTCTTTTAAAAATTCTACAAGACCTTCTAATTGATATATAACAGAATCAATATGCATATCTTCAAATTGTAAACTTTTGCTAACATAATTAACAACACTTAATATTTCAAACCAAATATTCATTCCAAGTAAAAATTCAAAATTTCCAATTTCATTATTAGCTACTAGTTTCTCCTAATTCTAATAATGCTTCTCTAATTTCTAGAAGTTGACTCTTGATGGCTCTAATACTTTCAATATGACTTTTCCATCTTGTTTGTGATAATGATTTAACAGGTAACTTCTTTACATTATTAGTTAAAATTTTCCATCTCTTTGTAGAATTAGAAAACAATGTATATATATGTTGCACGACTCCAAAGAAAGATATAGCTCAATGACAAGAATTAGCCATGTCACATATGACTAAATTAAGACTATGGCTACCACACGGAGTATAAAATGCTCTAGGATTTATATCTAATAATCTTTTTTGTACACCTTGTTCTTTTCCTTTCATGTTCGAGCCATTGTCATAACCTTGCCCTCTCACGTTATCAATATCGAGCTCATTTTTATCTATTACTTTTAGAAGTTCATCAAATATACCTTTTCCCGTTGTATCATCTATTCTTAAAAAATCTAAAAAAAAATTCTTTTATTTTAATTGGGGTTGTAGATATATCCACACATCTTAAAATTAGTGTAATTTGTTCTTGATGGCTTGCGTCCGAGTACAATCAAGTATAATAGAAAAATATATAGCTGCCTTAATCTTTTTAATAATATTATTTCTAATCTCACTTGCTAACATATTGACGATTTCATTTTGTATTTTATGTCCAAGATAATGAGTATGTAATTCACCATCATTAATACGCCTAAGATGTTCTTGCATTATAGGATCGAATTCCGCAATCATTTCAATTATGCATAGAAAATTTCCGTTGTTACTTTCATAAATCTTTTCATTTGTCCCACGAAAAGCCAAATTTTTCTTAGCTAAGGCTTTCACAACTGCGATAATTCTTTTTAACACTTGTTTCCAATATTCCTTTTCTTTTTTTATGTTTTCTTGAGTATTATGATCAATTATCATATTATTTCGCAATCTCATTTCTAAACTTAACCAATCATTCATATTATTAATGTGTTCACTAGATGTTTCGTGAATTTTCAATATCGAACTTATGTTCTTCCAATCATTAACTCCCACATTAAATATTTTACTTGTTGTACTTTTAATACTAAATAACTTGCAACAAAAACAAAATACTCTATCTACACTTTTTGAGTATACTAGCCATCTCCTATCATACTTTTCTCTATTAGGCAACGTTCGAACATAACTTGAAATAGAAAAATGTCTACCATCACTATCTCTAGGAAAATCTATACTAGTTAATCTAATAGGGCCTCTTTGGACTAAGAAATCTCTTAGGTTATTATCAATGTTTTTCCAATTTGTTGGATCAAATTTATCTATAGAGTTCTCGTTTTCTTCGATTTCAATGTGATCACTATCATTATTTGAATTTTGATCATTGACAATGATTTCATTTTTATCATTAGGTAAGCTTTCATTTTGTTCTTGTGTATGGACGTTTTCAGCATTAACATGTCCATCATTTTCATTATCAATATGATTTTCAGTTGTTTCGATAGAGTTTTCATTTTGAACATCTATAGGGTTTTCATTTTGAACATTAATAGTCTGAGCATCAATATTTCTAATATTTTCATTATTTTTAGTAATAAATTTATCTAAAGCTCCCTTTTGAGATTCAACTAGTTTTTCTATTGTTTTTTGTTTCTTTCTTTTTTCATACCCTGATAAGTATTTTCTACTAGACATATTCAAATAAAATTAAACACAGAGACAGATAACTATTGAAATTGTAATTAAGCAATAAAAATCATATACTTTTTCCAAACATAGAGACAGGGTACTAATGAAATTATAATTAAGCAACAAAAGATCAATCAATAAATAAGCATAATTTTTCCAAGAAACAATAGAACCTGAAAATCAACGAGTCGAAAGCCAACAAATCGAGAATCAACACTATGAGCTTATCAACCAATTTAGTTTATTTGCTAATTGTTATACCTGCAAAAACATAATGATATTACTTATTAATTCAGTAATTAACTAAGAGCAAAGCAACATACAGACAGAAAAGCCAAATGGTAGGCCGTAGGCAGCAGGTATGACAACATATTCCCTCAATTTACAAATTTCAACAACACTGCCAACACAAAAAATAAATTTTGAAGTCTACTTAAAGACCTTTAAACCAATTCAACAAGACTTTTTTGAATGATTGTATGCTTAAGTACCTTTGTAGAGAAAATTAACCCAATTACAAAAATCCCAAATCCTAATTGAAGGAGCCCAAAATGATTATAAACTAGAATGGAAAAAATATTTCTGCCAATTTTTGCTTGCAAATCTGAACAACAAAATAGTAAGAGACTAAGAGAGGGAGAAAGAAAATTACAATAATTGTGTTTGATTTGAAGATCTGAGGCATATTTATAATAAATTGAGAAGCTAATATTTTCTTGTGGGTAGGCAGACGGCGGCAGCAGAAGAACGTTGGTGAAGACAAGACGTTTTTTCATCTTCCCCAAATTTTTTTTCTCTGTTTTGGACTGAATTCGAAAAGAGAGAGATGAGAAATCAGCAGCAGATTACGGCTGCTGGCTGTTGCTTTAGAGATAGAATTTCAGTTTTTTTTTATTATATTATATGGGCTTTAATTAGTTGGGCTCAATTTATAAAAAAAAAAAACATAACACTTTGGACCCTTAATATAGATAAGTAAGGAAGGGGCCCTAGGCAAACACCCGAATTGGCAAAGGGCTGGGCCGGCACTGCGTATTTGGATACGTATCTATAGAAGTAGATCAGAAAAGATGCTGACACTCTCTAAATCTAAGTACATAGAATCAATACTGGAAATATTCAGTATGAAGAATCCAAGAAAGGATTGCTTCCAGTGAGACACTGTATTCCTTGTTCCAAAATCGATGTGCCCTACATCAAATGAGAATAAAGGAGAATGTCTCAAATACCTTATGTTTCAAACAAACGGTTGCATGTGGCATGCTTTACTATGTACTAGACCAGACGTAGAACTTGCTCAAGTATCGCGAGCAATTGCTAGTCAAACTCCAGTGAAGAAGTACTGGACCACCGTAAAAGATATCCTTAAGCTCTTGACAAAGACTAAGGATTTGTTCTTGGTCTACGGTGGTAGTGGAGAATTAAGAATTCGAAGGATTTACTGATTAGAATTTTTCAGTCTGATGTGGATGAATTAAATATATCCAATTTTAGGTACATATCCTGCATCAATGGGGTAACGGTAAATTTGAAAGGGTTCCAAGCAAATCACCGTAACCATCTGAACCACTGAAGCAAGATATATTGCAGCATTAAATGTAGCATTTAATGCGGATTAAGAAAGTGTTTGGATATAAAACTTCATCCTATGGTTGGATGTAGTGCCTAGCATTGCGAAGCTCATGGTTATCTTCTATGATAACATTGGAGCTATTGCTAAAGCAAAGCATTCGAAATCTCACCAGAAAACTAAACACAATTGAAAGAAAAGTACCATTTGATTAGAGAAATCATTGGTAGAGTTAACGCACATAATGGATCTCGTCGACTCAGAAGACATCTTAGCGAATCCACTAAATGAGGCTATATCATGAAATGAGTTCGAAGAACATCTTTAAAAAAGATGGGTCCTAGAAACGTTTGTGATTGACTTTAGGGCAAGTGGGAGATTGATGGGATAGTGCCCTGCAAGCCAATACATTTAGCTTGTACTGGAACTATCATTATCTTTCTTTAATATAAATGACTTAATACGCATGTTTATTTATATGTGTATAAGGATAAACAATGGCCAACTTCATCTCTCGCGAATACATTTACGCGATTGGATGGAATCCATAGATTACATTTGACTATGGGATGATTCACTTCAGTACTGAGTGCAATCATGAAACAGTCTCTAAGGTCGTAATCTTAAAACACGTTCCAAGTCAGAGATTCCGAAACGAGACGGGGTATCGTAGGAATCGCCAAGACTTGTACAAGTATGCATGATTCACATGGAGTGAATTTTAGCATTTCATGAGCAAGGCATTTGAGACCAGTGCATATGAGTAGGTGGTTCGATAGAGGATCGAACGCATCGAACGATCCGAACAGAGAAACCCATTGTGGAAGTGCATGACGCATATCGGTGATGGGATGTTTCTCAAGGCTTATAATAGTGTGCGATTTAGTCCTTTGACTTAAGGTGCTAGGGCGAATTCGGTGCATGAATGTGCGTACTTAGATCTAGGTATAGATCACTTAGCCTGATCATAACATGCCTAGGTTGGGTGCGTATAGTCATGTACGCGAGTGATTAGTACCAATATGGAATCTACTGACTCATCGTAATGGATGAGAGAATTTCCTATACGATTCTTAGATAATATATCCGAGGAATCTGTGGCCGCAGTCAGTGATGGATTTGGAAAGGGGTTTCCAAATTTAGCAGTCACACTGGAATATTATCTCGAATTAGAAAGTATAGTTATCGAGACAAATTTAGAGGTGCCGATCAATTCGCACACCCTAAGTCTTGATCGGGTATATTAGTCGATAGAAGGACCGTATGTACATGGCAGTTATAAGAGACGAGGTTCACAAATATCAATTCACCTGAAGTTGGGCTTCATGGGCTTGTGGCTAGACATCGACCATGAAGTGTAGGTACTCCTGAATTAATAGAGGATCTAATTCTAGGAGTGGTCAATTAAAGGTTGTTTAATTGATCGGAGCAATTTATTGTTCATAAATTAAACCACGAAACATTCGTGGGTCTGCTGCCAATTGATGGTGAACCCAGAGGGTCACATTTGGACAGTGACTGTTATAAAAGGGTATAAAAGGAATTAATTGATTTAAAGGTAATTAAATCAATTAAATGAATTAAAGTTGATCTAATTAATTAATGTGAATATTAATTTATTAATTAATATGGACTGGGTATTTAATTAAGGTGGTTAATTAAAAGAAGACTTGCAAGACATGGGCCTTTAATTAAAAGCCCATAAGGAGTCTTGCAAACCTAGGTCAAGAAGGAGGCTTATAAATAAAGTTCTATGTGAACTCAAAGAAGAGAACAAGGCTAACACCCTAGCACAAAACCCTAGCCTCTCTCTCTCTCTGCACCTAGCCGCCGCCCCTACCCTGCGCCGCCACCAAGTAGCCGCCGCCTCCTCTTGGCCATGAGCTGCTATAGTGCCGCCGTGAGTTCTCCCTCGTTCCCTCATGCTGGATCTTGCTCTGCCAAGTAGATCTGCATAGTCCTTTAATAACAAATCTCCTAGATCCAGTTCTGAGCCTAAGACTAGAAGGTGTTGCCAGAATCCAGTTGGTGTGGACTAAACTCTGGAGGTGAGACATTTGGATAACTCCTGTGAACCAGAATCGGAATCAGAGTTGGAGGTTGCCACCACCTTGCCTGTGGTGAGGTAAAAATCGAAACCCCCTTGTTTTAATACATTGTGTGTTTTGTTTCATGCTTTCGTATACATAATATGGAGATCTAATATATGGGACCATGGGTGCTTCGAAAAATTTTAAAATTCCGCATTGTATGTTGTTCTGACAATCGAGGCAACCCAACATTGTTATGGAGGTCTTTAATAAATTATGTATGCTTCACGTGACGCTGGAAGAATGTGAAGGGACGTTTTGTGAAACCTGGTGATCCGTTTGATTATGACCCAACACACGTTACAATAATTCAGTGACTAAAGTTTCCGAAGTTTTAGTTGGAAAGTTTGATTTTTTTTAATCAGTGTGGAATGTGGTGAGTGGTTATGAGAAGCTGACTTGAAGTTTTGAATAATGAAATTTTGTTATTTGACTACCTATTTGTTCCCGAGGGAATGATCTGGTGTTTATCCTTATTTAAAAACACACATCTTTTTGGTGCTATTTTTCCTTGCAGCTTGTAATGCACAGTTGATCTAATGACCAAGTTACTGAAAAACATTGTAAACTCTAGTCATATGTTTGTATTGTATTTTTATGGTGTTTCTGAAATATTAAATAGATGTTGGTGTCATGTGATGGTGACATGGTCTATTCCGCATTATTACTTTTTTATGGGTTTCCCAGTTCTCCGAAGCCTTACAAAGGCTTGAATAACATCACTCAATAATATTGCTCAAGCTTCTACTTTCTTTCTTGAAATGAAGTACTCTTAACCTGGAAAAACAATATTGTTCCTGACATTATACAGAGATCTTAAAGCGGGTTTGGGATTTCTTTGAGGGAATTCTGCATTGCACTGTACTTATTGTAGCGATACATGGAAGAATTTTGAGGGAAGCCTTACAATGGCTTGAATAACATCACTCAACTGTATGATTATTGCGTTTTTCTTTCAACTCGCATTATGATTTTAGACTTGGAAGAATTTTTTTGGTTATGGGATTACTATAATATTAACACCGTTCATTTGATCCGTGGAAGGTTGAAAACAATGAGATTGTGCTTTTGGATTCCAGGGAGAAGCTAGAATTCTCTCGAACAAAAATGCAAGTGTAGTGATTACACAACTCAATGAAAACAAAAAGGGCCAGAGCAGTCAAGGCTGAGGTATGCCTTGAAAAGAAATATGCTTTTGTGTTGAACTTGCACCGTACTTTCCGATAACCTTTTTGTAGCTGCAAATTTTGATTATTTTCTTAGGAGAATCATTTCATTTTCAGGCTGAAATGATTAACACGCAGCAAAAAGTTTTCTAAAGGAATCTCCACTACTGCATTATGCGATCAGTAACTCCACTCCCTCTTGTGTTTGTCCATTAATACTTGGCTTCTTCTTCAACTCATTTCTAGCAAGTCAACCTCCTCAACTACCAATCCAGTTCCATCACTCTCCCTTCCCATCAACGTGCTCCAGGTTTTATCAAATTCTTAAGTACGTTGCTCTCTAGTAAGATTTTATTCAAAGCTTACTTCTATTCATCTTCTGGTCTTCTTGCTTTTATCCTATAGGGAATCATACTTTGGGATTATGCTTTGATTTCCACATTTGAATTGGTCAACATACTAAACATCCAATAGTGCTAGTTAATTTCACTCCATTCCGATATTGATTGCATTCATATCAACTCCTGGTTCCTACCTAAAACAATTCCTGCAGTACCATCGCCATTCAACTAGTTGACTATAATACGAATTGCATTACCAGGAGAGGAAGATGGAGTTGCATAAAGATGTCTTTAAAATGAAACAAGGGTGAAGTGTAGACGGTATTGTTCAGGTGAATATTGCAGCTCTGATGGGATGAATGTCATTATTTTACAACCCTAGATTTATTTGAGTTTGTGCACATTTAAAGGTTTTTGGTTTGTCCAGGTTTTTGCTAATCGTACTCAATCAAGAAACATTGCCTTCAGATGAAGTCATCTGCAATCATTGAGCTACCCCCATGTAATTCTGTCACATTTGCTTTTTCCAGTGATTTTATGCTTAGTTTACACTTATGTTTTTTCTCCCTCCCGATTGTGGTCTTTATTATGCTATTTGATTCTCCTGTCATAACATGAAATTGCATTCTAGTTAGCATTTTAATGGGGTAGAATAATGGAGTGAAATTTTGGTTTCTTTTTTTCTACAAATAATTTGATGCTCCATTCAAGCTTTGCCTTGCCTTAAATAATTGGCATGAATAGTTTCTTGTCATTGAATATTTTCCTTACTGACAATTTTGTGATACTGGACATTTCATAAAGTTGGCAACCTGGAATCTCAGAGAGGCAATATGAGATGACGGCTGGGACAAGTTTGAAGGAATGGCATCTATTGCCTAGCCCGCTCATCTGTTTATGGAGAAAGATCTTCCCAAACTCATAGCTTTTCGATGTCAAATGCTGATCTTATGTGACACTGAATCAGTATACTGTGGAGATGAATCAAAGAGCCTGCGAGAAAGTCCCATATAAAGAATATTCGGAGAACCATTTCAGTTTATTTGAGTTTGTGCACATTTAAAGGTTTTTGGTTTGTCCAGTGATCCATTTAAGGTCTCTTCGGACTCCCCACCAAAAGATGTTCAGATATTTGGAGCTCTTCTAGCTCATAATGTTATATATAGTGTTTGTCTGTTCCATAAATACATGGCCACCACATATTCATCAAGTAAACGAGGCGGATTGGTACAAAGCCAATCGCCTCAACATTCGCCAAAGGATACCAGACACTTGTAACTTTATTATGTGTTGTGTTGTCGACAGAAGATACTCAATGTGTATTCCTATCAGATAGTATTGTTTTTGGTGACGTGCAGTTATTGATTCTGATTTTTTGAACTGAACATGTAAAGTAGTAACATGAAGTTATAATTTTAAGATCATCAGTTCAAATACACAATTTGTGGTTTGATACCACAATGAAAGAAAGATGATTGACAGTAAATTAGATATCAATTGTATCAAACAGTTTTTTTAGATAGTGTCCTAAAGGACCCAAGCATGCTAGATTTTATAAACACCTTATATATTCTATTTTTCTGTACTTAAAACTTTTGATTAAAATCTAAGTTTGGATCAAATTTTTGGTGCCGTAAACATCTATTTTTTTTTAGTCAACAAAACTGATAATCGTGGATCAAAATTTTCATCTTTTCCTTTGAAAATATCGAAAAGTTTCCGTTTTTAAATCAAGCGAAACGAAAATAAGATGTAACTCTAAAATTATTTGTTTGGCTTAAACGCTGTTACTTATCTAAATTTAGTAACTTTTATTACAATTTTTTCTTAGTGTTTCCGAAACATTTTCGAAAAGGCTAGAAAATTTTTCATTATTTGACTGATCGAAACATACACTCGAAACAAAATTTTAATCTATGCCGATAATATAGAGCAATTTTCATTAACAAATTTTCGAAGAACTTGGAAAAGTCCTTGAAAACTTTTTAGTATAAACTGAACTTTGATCCATATCCCATATTTCATTTTCACTCATCAGTCAATTCCAATTTATTTTATTGAAAAAAGAAAAAGAAAAAAGAAATACTAATAATATGACACAAGAAAACTATTTCCCACTTATTATGATTATTATTATTATTTCGAATTGCATTTGAAAAACCCTCCATTCCAGTGTACATTACACTTTCCTACTCTCACCCTCCGCATTCAAAAAGCTCTCCGTTCCTTCAACCCCAAAACTTTCGTTGCCACGGTCCTTAAACCTTAATTTCTTTTCCCACAGAGTAACCCACGCGCCTTCTTTTCTCTTCTCTCTCAAAATGTTCTCCTTTCTTTCAACTCATTTTCATTGATAAACTCACATTTCTTCTAGCACTACTATGTCAGTCCATAAACCAAATTTCCATGTCGTCATTCAAGGATCTCAAGAATTTTCTCAAGGTTCTTTTGAGGCGTAAAAACTTTTGGTTAGGCTCCATTTCTTTCTTTCTATTTGTTGCTGCGAATACTGTGTTTGTATTATCTTATGCATTTAAGGACGAGTTCTATGAAAAATAAGAAGAACGGGGATTACTGGCTCAATTATATGTTTAGTCACAAAAAGTCGCATAAATTCTTAGATAACTTTTCACTTCTCGGGTTTCATTTTTTCATGTCTGGGTTTTCTTTTCTGCTTTATGTCATTTCAATTTTATACCTTAAATTTGTCAAATGGTTGATGGATGGATGCGATGAAATGAAGAAGAAGAACAAAAATATAAAAAGTGAGTGGATAAAGTGTTGTTTCAAGGTCTCAACCCTATTAATATTTCCGGTGGCTTGTACTGTGATAAACAATTACTTGAGACACAAAAATGGATTGTGGGTAGCTGGGTTATCTGTGGATCGTTGGCCTTTTGGATGTGTATAATACAGAGTTTGTGATATGTTTACTGCGGATGCCGTAAATATATTTGTAAACATGGTTTTAGAGAAACATTTTAAAATGCAGTATTGGTTTATTGTGACAAGCGTCGCTTCATCAAGGATTATTATAGTATGTATATTTAAAACAATTTCCCTTTATCGTGAGAAGCGCGAAGAGGAGACAACGAATGTCCAAACATACGGCCAAATTCCGATCACTGAACCACGCACAAACATGAATCGTTATGTACGTGCGGCCTATTGATGAAGGCAAAAAAGGGAAACAGACAATTTGGTGTTGCATGAAAATTTGGTGTTGCAAGAAAATTTGGAAACATCGGGAGACGGGCGTTTCCGAAGACTAATTGAGGATTTATTTTTAAACAATAACCCTTTATGTACAAGTTAATATAACCCTAGCTTTGTTCTAACAAACAGAGGCCCAAAATCAGTTTAACAAAACATAATTTGCTTCTTTAATTCAGTGATAGCTCTATATCAATATATACTAACAAAATTCCAAAACCTAAAAATAAATCCTTAATTAGTTTTCGGAAACGCCCGTCTCCCGATGTTTCCAAATCTTCTTGCAACACCAAATTGTCTGTTTCCCATTTTTGCCTTCATCAATAGGCCGCACGTACATAACGATTCAAGTTTGTGCGTGTTTCAGTGATCAAAATTTGGCCGTATGTTTGGACATTCGTTGTCTCCTCTTCGCGCTTTTCACGATAAAGGGAAATTGTTTTAAATATACATACTATAATAATCCTTGATGAAGCGACACTTGTCACAATAAACCAATACTGCATTTTAAAATGTTTCTCTAAAACCATGTTTACAACTATATTAACAGCATCCACAGTAAACATATCAGAAACTCTCTATTATACACATCCAAAAGGCCAACGATCCAACAGATAACCCAGCTACCCACAATCCATTTTTGTGTCTCAAGTAATCGTTTATCACAGTACAAACCACCGGAAATATTACTAGGGTTGAGACCTTGAAACAACACTTTATCCACTCACTTTTTATATTTTTGTTCTTCTTCTTCATTTCATCGCATCCATCCATCAACCATTTGACAAATTTAAGGTATAAAATTGAAATGACATAAAGTAGAAAAGAAACCCAGACATGAAAAAATGAAACCCGAGAAGTGAAAAGTTATCTAAGAATTTATGCAACTTTTTGTGACTAAACACATAATTGAGCCAGTAATCCCCATTCTTCTTATTTTCATAGAACTTGTCCTTAAATGCAGAAGATAATACAAACACAGTATTCGCAGCAACAAATAGAAAGAAACAAATGGAACCTAACCAAAAGTTTTTACGCCTCAAAAGAAGCTTGAGAAAATTCTTGAGATCCTTGAATGACGGCATGGAAATCTGGTTTTTATGGACTGACGTAGTAGTGCTAGAAGAAATGTTAGTTTATCAATGAAAATGAGTTGAAATAAATGAGAACATTTTGAGAGAGAAGAGAAGAGAAGGCGCGTGGGTGACTCTGTGGGAGAAGAAATTAGGGTTTAAGGACAGTGGAAACGAAGGTTTTGGGGTTGAAGGAACGGAGAGCTTTTTTACTATGGAGTGTAAGAGCAGGAAAGAGTAATGTAGACTGGAATGGAGGATTTTTTCAAACGCAATTTGAAATAATAATAATAATCATAATAAGTAGGAAATAGTTTTCTTATTTCAAGTAGGATATTATATTATTAGTATTTTTTTTCTTTTTCTATAAAATAAATTGGAATTGACTAATGAGTGAAAATGACATATGGGATATGGATCAAAGTTCCGTTTATACCAAAAAGTTTTCAAGGACTTTTCCAAGTTTTTCGAAAATTTGTTAATGAAAACTGCTCTATATTATTGGCATAGATTAAAATTTCGTTTCGAGTGTATGTTTCGATCAGTCAAATAATGAAAAAATTTCTAGTCTTTTCGAAAATGTTTCGGAAATACTAAGAAAAAATTGTCATAAAAGTTACTAAATTTAGATAAATAACAGCGTTTAAGCCAAACAAATAATTTCGGAGTTACATCATGTTTTCGTTTCGCTTGATTTAAAAATGGAAACTTTTCGATATTTTCAAAGGAAAAGATGAAAATTTTGATCCACGATTATCGGTTTTGTTGACTAAAAAAAAATCGATGTTCACGGCACCAAAATTTTGATCCAAACTTAGCTTTTAATCAAAAGTTTAAGTACAGAAAAATAAAATATATAAGGTGTTTATAAAATCTAGCATGCTTGGGTCCTTTAGGACACTATCTAAAAAAAACTGTTTGATACAACTGATATCTAATTTACTGCCAATCTTCTTTCTTTCATTGTGGGATCAAACCACGGATTGTGTATTTGAACTAATGATCTTAAAATTATAACTTCACATTACTACTTTACATGTTCAGTTCAAAAAATCAGAATCAATAACTGCACGACACCAAAAATAATACTATCCGATAGGAATACACATCGAGAATCTTCTGTCGACAACACAACACATAATAAAGTTACAAGTGTTTGGTATCCTTAGGCGAATGTTAAGGCGATTGGCTTTGTGCCAATCCACCTCGTATACTTGATGAATATGTGGTGGCCATGTATGTATGGAACAAATAAACACTATATATAACATTATGAGCTATAATGAGCTCCAATTATCAGAACATTATTTGGTGGGGAGTCTGAAGAGACCTTAAATGGATCACTGGACAAACCAAAAACCTTTAAATGTGCACAAACTCAAATAAACTGAAATGGTTCTCCGAATATTCTTTAGATAGGACTTTCTCGTAGGCTCTTTGATTCATCTCCACTGTATACTGATTCAGTGTCAAAGGCGCTAGCCTCAGTATTGAAGGGTTTTTCAAACATATCATCAGCATTGGACACCGAAAAGCTATGAGTTTGGGAAGATCTTTCTCCATAAACAGATGTTGATTTCTAATTTGCAAGAACATCAACATCAAAAGAAACACCTGGTTGCATTCAATGATTGCATATGACTTCATATGAAGGCAATGTTTCTTGATTGAGTACGATCAGCACTAACCTGGACAAACCAAAAACCTTTAAATGTGCACAAACTCAAATAAATCTAGGGTTGTAAAATAATGATATTCATCCCATCAGAGCTGCAATATTCACCTGAAGAATACCGTCTGCACTTCACCCTTGTTTCATTTTAAAGACAACTTTATGCAACTCCGTCTTCCTCTCCTAGTAATGCAATACGTATTATAGTCAACTAGTTGAATGGCGATGGTACATCATGAATTGTTTTAGGTAGGAACAGGGAGTTCATACAAAAGCAATCAATATCGGAATGGGGTGAAATTAACTAGCACTATCAGATGTTTAGTATGTTGACCAATTCAAAGGTGGAAATCAAAGCATAATCCCGAAGTATGATTCCCTATAGCAGGGCCGGCCCAAGGGTTTTGGGGGCCCTAGGCGAAATAAAAAAATGGGGCCCTTATATAATTTTTTTTTATGTAAAATTTATTTTTCTTGCTCTTTTAGATGCGAAAGTGTTTATTAAATCTTCGTATAGTCACTTAATCTTTCTTGTGTCATTGTCGAACGTTATCATGTTTTTATTAATTTTAATTTGGAAAAACTTCTTTCAGTAGAAGCCATTGTTACAGGTATAGTGAATATAATTCTATAACAAATATATGTATTTGGATAAGAACTAATCAAATTTATATGATTAAATATATAATTAAATATATCAATTGGTTTGTCTATTTGGATAGGAATAACTTTTGATAGTACTTTTAGTTCATAATACAAATCGGAACCATCTACGTCTGATATTGAGTCATGTTTTAAAGCATTTTCAAGATTATTACAACATTCTTTCAAAGTTTATCATCTAAAAACTTTAAAGCTTTAACATCTAATAAAAAACCGAAAGTATTTTTATAATTCTTAAATTGTTCAAATCTACTTTTAATTGAAGAAATAGCTCGATCTACAATAATTGTGTTTGATTTGAAGATCTGAGGCATATTTATAATAAATTGAGAAGCTAATATTTTCTTGTGGGTAGGCAGGCGGCGGCAGTGAAGACAAGACGTTTTTTCATCTTCCCCAAATTTTTTTTTCTCTGTTTTGGACTGAATTCGAAAAGAGAGAGATGAGAAATTAGCAGCAGATTACGGCTGCTGGCTGTTGCTTTAGAGATAGAATTTCAGTTTTTTTTCATTATATTATATGGGCTTTAATTAGTTGGGCCAATTTATAAAAAAAAAAAAACATAACACTTTGGGCCCTTAATATAGATAAGTAAGGAAGGGGCCCTAGGCAAGCACCCAAATTGCCTATGGGCTGGGCCGGCACTGCCCTATAGGATAAAAGCAAGAAGACCAGAAGATGAATAGAAGTGAGCTTCGAAGAAAATGGGACTATAGAGAAAAGTACTTAAGCATTTGATAATACCTGGAGCATGTTGACGGGAACGGAGAATGATGGAGTTGGACTGGTAGTTGAGGAGGTTGACTTGGTAGAAAGGAGTTGAAGAAGAAGCCAAGTATTAATGGACAAACACAAGAGAGGGTGAAGTTACTGATCGCATAATGCAGTAGTGGAGATTCTTTTCAAAAACTTTTTGCTGCGTGTTAATCATGTCAAACAAATCCTCGGAGTTGCTGGAAAATTGAATAAAAAATTAAATTTTATCCTCATGCCAAAATGTCGCCTTAATGAAATATATTCATCTCTGTCTCGAATCATTTGCTCTAAAAAAATGTCAAACAAGAACTGAAAGGATGAACGTATATTACCTGAATTTCACAAAATGTAGCCTCTTCAATAGTTAATTTAGAATGAGTTTCTGGAACATGCCTGTTTTCCTCTTGATATTTCTTTTCTAGTAACTCACCCTGAAAATGAAATGATTCTCTTCAGAAAATAATCAAAATTTGCAGCTACAAAAAGGCTACCGGAAAGTACGGTGCAAGTTCACCATAAAAACATATTTCTCTTCAAGGCATACCTCAGCCTTGACTGCTCTGGCCCTTTTTGTTTTCATTGAGTCTCTAAGTAAAAGAAATTAACCCTAATAATTCATAGAAGGTTCACGGTGCTTATGACAAAAAATAGCTCATGTAATTCACAATGATATATGTGTAAATTAAAATAATCACAAACCACAACTTTCATGCACAACTACGAAATCTTGTCCGATCCTGATTTAGTAAAAAATGTAAGATTCTTATTTCTTCATTTCAAAAATAGAATTAAATGCTACATTTATTCAGATTCTTAAGGTGATATAATGAACAACTGTATTAATAAAATAATAATGGTGTGAATTTCCTAAATTAGCTGGTGCACTTAATGGAATTTTCCGAACTTCCATTAACTATTCACCTATGAAGTTCATTTGCACCTATAAATACAACACTTTCTATATGCCAAAACCATCAACTTTATAACAAATATCTTCTTATTCCTTAATCTCCTCCCAAACTCCCCCTCTCCCCCACTCTCCTTTTTTTTTTCCCGATGAATGCAAATCAAAATGACCCACCTGAAGGGAACCCTTCCCAAAACAATCCTTTCCAAAATAATTCTACGAAAAAAAGGAAAGGGCGACAAAAAATAAATATAGCAAAAATAGAAAATGAGAACAACCTTCAGGTTACATTCTCTAAAAGACGCGCCGGTTTATTCAAAAAAGCTAGCGAACTAGCCACACTAACTGGTGCTGAAAGTCTTGTTCTTGTTTTTTCCCCTAGTGGGAAAGCCCATTCGTTTGGCCACCCCGATGTAGAAACCATTTCTAACAAATTTTTTGGCCGAAATCAAAACCAAAACCAACGAAATGCTGAAACAGACCTCTATCTCATTGCTCAAAGAAACAAAAATATAATAGAAAGAAACCAAGAGCTAGTTGAAATGGAAAAGCAATTAGAGCTCGAGAAGAAGAAAGCCAAAGAACTTGAAATGGATAACCTTGATATTCTAAGACAAGGGCATTGGAACGGTCCTTGCATATTTGAGCTAAGCGACAAAGATGTAGCTGATTTTACAGAGGTGTTTGATAATTTCAGAGTACGTATGGATGATGTACTACGAAATCATGGTCCAAGTCTGGTGAATCCGAATATGAACACGTATCCGGAACCAAATATATACCAAAATATATATGCTTCTGATCAGATGAATCCCGATGTAGGTACTGGGACTGGTGGGATCAATTTTCCTTGGCCAAACCAAACTGGAACCAGTTATTTTGGTTTACCAAGTCATAACTATGATATCCCAGGGCCAAGTGATTTGTCATATCATGGCAATCAGGAAGGGTCCATATTTCTCAGTGGACTTGACACGCCTATTATGTTCAACAACATGACTGGTAACTTAAACGGGTCAAATCTAATTAACATTCCAGGGCCGAGCGAAACAAATAATCTCATTGACATACCACCAGGGCCGAGTGAAATCAATCTTATGGACCCTATATCTGATCCAATGCAGGAACACGCTTCTTCTTTCACTTTAACTCCTGCGAGTCTTAGCAGCTCATCTACTATGACTATCCCAGACAATCTCAATATTGGCAATGCGACTACATATGTTTTGCAACCTGGAAATAATGTGGTGCCGTTTATGCAGGAGAATTTAGAGAACATGTTTCATGGGATGTCCAACAACAACTACTATGGAGATGGGAATTATATGACGCTAAATCAGGGAAACGTTCAGAACATTTTCCAGGGGATGTTTAACAACATCAACAGTGGGAATTATACGGTGCCAAATCAGGAAAGTATTCAGAACATGTTCCAAGGGACGTTCAACAACAACAACACTGGAATTTATGCAACGCCAAATCTTCAGGGAAATATGCAGAACATGTTTCAGGGGACGTTCAACAACAACAACAATGGAAATGGAAATTTTACGGTGCCATATCAGGAAAATGTTCAGAGCATGTTCCAGAGGTTAAACAATAACAACAATGGCTATGGAAATTCTACGGCATCAGGACAAAATAATGATATACAAAACAGGATTCAAGAGTTTAACCGCGGTAATGGCCAAGGAAATTGAGTTTCAAAGGTCTTTGTTTGAATTTTTTTTTTCAATTAATAAATTCCGAGTCTTTGCAATTTAAATTAATGGATGATCGATGTGTCATTAATTTTATGTATTTATTTAGAGTCAGAATCAACAGTCTTTCCTTATTGTTGTTTAGAAAAGTTGTCTAAGTTGTTTGAACTTTTATTTTGAAGTCATGAATGAGTGTGAATCAGTGTCATTTGTTTATGAATTGGCGATGAAGATGAGTAGATGACATCTTGTAATTCTTAGTTTACTTTGTATGTTTTAGTGGAAACTATTAAACAAATTCGAGTTTGTCTTTTTTTTTTTTTTTGGTGTCACTGATTTGTATATCTTGTTGTTAACTATTGAACTGGATGAGCATGAAAGAACATTGTGATTTTAATTAGTTCATGTAATAGGATTAGTTTGGTTATGAACTTTTTTCCTTTATGATTGAGAAAAGAGAAGATTAATTTTATGTTGTTAGTTTTGATCGAACGCTCCTCTTAATTAAATTCTTTGCCTTTATTTATGTTCCTGTGAGTTTTGAAGCTTTTAAACGTTTCCTCCAATTATGATTAATTAATTAATAATCTACAGTTGATTTTGTTTTACGATTTCACAAAATGAAGAAAAGAAATTTGGTGATTCTAAGTGACACTAAATATATCAAGAAACTCTTTTTTTTGTCATAAACTGAGATAAACTAGCTGCTGAAAGCAGCCAAATCATATATAGAAAATGGATTTTTTTTCCTTTCTTTTGCATATTCTTCATTTATGATGTTTCATGTCGCTCAATATAGTATTTATAGAAAGAAAATTAAAACAAAAATTATTCTAACTAACTAATTAATGATAAAAAAAAATAGAAAATTAGAAATGAAGAATGTGATTATGGGAATCAACATTAAGCTCTAAAACTAGCTTCTTTCAGGATTAAGATTATTATATTCCCGTCGTTTCCATCTGCCTCGATAAAATGAAAGGGTTATGGTCATTAATACCCCGTCTAGTACAAACAAAACTACCCTTATGATAAATGATTACTGTCAAAAATATATTTAAGTCTCAAAAACATATTTAAGTCTTTTTTGAATATTTAATACGACATGTATTTAAGAATATATCAAAATTAAGGTTATCATCCTCTCTCTTCAAATACATGTTCACATTATAAAAAAAAATTCAATCAATTAAAGAGAATGCTCAAACTCCTATAGCTACTTTTATGAACTCAACTTTAGGAAAAATAAATTTATCCGGAGACAACATTTTATGTCAAGTCCGTCACATTATGCATTGCCAACCTGTTTTTCCTGTTGGAATAAAAGTGGTTTATTAGTCACTATACTTATCATTTATAATTTAAAAAATAACATTTTACCCCTTATAAAAAAATTAAAGAATCAATTTGCATCATTTAAACCAAGTAAACAATTACACCGTGTTCAACAAGAGAAAATCCTACTTAAAATCAAGAATCATGCACAACACAACTATATTATTAAGAGTTGATAGTATAGTATATTATCCAGTGGTTTTTTTGCAAGTTAAATCCATGTGATATGTCTAATGGGAAATTTATCTCCCTGTGAAATAAAAATAGGCAATTTAACTCCCTTTAAAATGAATAATAAGCAATTTACGTCCTTGTGATATAAAAATAGGCAATTTACCTCCCTGTTAAATTAAATAATGAGCAATTTACCTCCCTGTGATATGAATAATTGAACAATTTAGAAGGAGACAATGTGCTTCTTTTATAAAACACAGGGAGGCATTTTGCCCTTTTTCTTATCACATGGAGTTAAATTGCCTATTTAGAATATTATAGGGAGGTATTTTGCCCTTTTATTTGTTGGTCCCAAGTGGTCAAATGAGGTCTAAAGGAGGGGGGGGGGTGAATAGACCTCTAAACTTTTTAACGATTTTTAACTTTAAAACATTTTGCTCTAACTTAAACAGACTAAGCTGTTATCAACAGTAAGTTACTTGGCTGATCGCGAACAAATCTTTGAACAGCTTCGTTGACCACTAAACTGATAATTACTTAGCTGATTTTGTCAAAATCAGTTTCAATACTTAGAGTACTTGCAGCGGATTTGTAAAGTGTTTTTCACAAGTAAACTTAGTAGTTTGAAAGTTTGTTCCCCAGTTTTTATAAAACTCCTTTCCTTATAAACTTTTCAAACAGTTAAATTAAAGTGTTTTTATGCAACTGAAAATATGCAAGTAAAAATGCAAGTAAAAACACAAGTAGTTTTTATAGTGGTTATATAGATTTAAATATCCTTAAGTCCACTCTTCCAAGTCACAAAGATATTGGGTTATACTAAGAACACAAAGTAATTAGTACACTCCACTTACGCCAAAACAACAAATGAATCTGGCCGTAAGCTCACAATAGGAAATCACTAAGAAAACCTATCCTCTGAAGTTAGATCACTCACAAGATGGATCTACACTTCTCACAACACTCACAATTACAAAATCACTCAGAAGATGTATTTTTCGTTGTTCTTCAACTCTGCTTTTGTCAACAAATGACTAAGCTGATGAGTGAGCTGTTCTTGAGACTTAAAGAGTTCTGCTTCGAAAATTTCTCTCAGAAAATGTGTTGTTGTTTTTTTTTCTTCGACTCTTTCAGCTATTTATACTTGAGGTTTGAAAAATGTCCGTTGAAGAGAGACAAGATTCAAATTCCTCGAGTACTGGTCCTTAATTTCCGCGAACGACTCTCTGCAGCTATCCGTACTGTCAACAGTTCTTTTCTACAGGCAGCATTAAATGCACCAAGCTGATGCGAAGCATTTCTTCAATCATTTGTCTTTAATAGCCTTGTACTTCAGCATTTATTACTTCCAGGGGCATTTATTACCGTTGGGATGGCTTCTTGATCTTTTCCACTTAGCTGACGAAAGGACAAGTCTGATGGGAAACTAAGTTGATCTCAAAGTTGAACAAATCTGTTTTGAGTCGGCTGATCTTCACCAGTCTGATTTCTTTCCTTCAGCAGATCAGTAGACTTGGACCTTGAATTTTTACTCTTCTGATATCTTCTATACTTAGTCAAAAATTCTTCAAAGGGATATCAGCTAAGTTAATCCATACTTAGCAGATTTGAAGTTTTGGAATTCATCAAAACCTCCCTTTACAAATTGTCTTCAGTGCATCTTCATCTTCATCTTTATCCAACAATTTCCCCCTTTTTGATGATGAAAAAACTTCAGCTAAGTACCTGTTTTACCTTAGCTAAAGATTGTAATCCTCAAAATTTTCTGAGATAGAAAAGATGTGTTGGAATAAACTTGACTTTCATTTATATGGAAAATATTACAAGTACAAGTTTATCAGATGAGATGTCTGAAAGATTCTAACTATCAACTTCTTCATCAGATCCTTCAAGCACTTCTTCATACTCATAAGATGATTCTTCATCATCTTCTTCATCTTCATCTTCATCAGCTTTTTCATCTTGAAGGATATTTGCTCTGGCAGCTTCCATTTTTTCTTTGAGTTGCTGCTCCTTCAGTTTCTCCATTGCTATCCTGGCTGATTCAGTATTTTTGTACTTGGTAAGTGGCTCTGTTCGATCTTCAGCAGAGTCCTTGGTTTCAGCCATTTCCTCATCAGATTTGGCTTTATCCTTAGTCTCTTCTTCAGACTTCTCTTTACCTTCTACCTTTCCAACTTCTTCAGCAGCCTTAGTCTCTTCAGCAGCTTCATCAGTCTTCTTAGCTTCAACAGCAGCAGAGGTTTCCTTAGTTGGTTCTTCCCTTTTATCTCTCCCTTTTTGTCATCATCAGATTTGGTGACATTTCCAGGTTCAGCAGCAGGGTTGAGTGCAACAGTAGGAATCTTCATGGTAGCACATAAAGCTTTCAAATTATGATTTACTACATCATGACTTGCAGTAAGATGAGTGAGAATGGTGCTGATGTTGTCAGTTTGATCATTGAAGCAGTCAATATTGAGTTGCATAGTTG
The DNA here is from genome assembly GCA_003313485.2 of Penstemon barbatus. Taxonomy (NCBI): domain Eukaryota; kingdom Viridiplantae; phylum Streptophyta; class Magnoliopsida; order Lamiales; family Plantaginaceae; genus Penstemon; species Penstemon barbatus. Next base: position 27,842,530 of record CM064878.1, on the reverse strand, counting down.
AAAGTTCTCCATGAATAACATTTCCAGCTTTGTGAAGTTCCTGCAATAACCTAACATTGATAGACTTCTCTTCTTCACTGATCTTGATGAAGTTAGCAGTTAGATCAGCTATTTTGTGCTCAGCTCTTTGTAAAGCACTATGAAGGTGATTTACATCAGCCTTCACATCTTCAACGTTTCTGTTCATTTCAACAAGGCTTTGCACTAACTGCTTTGACTGATCTTCTGGCAGGGGTAAACTATCAATGGATGCCTTGATAGTTTCTGTAGTTTAGAGATGAATACTTTCCATTTGGGATTTGTTGGACTCTGCCAACTCTTCCTTCAGCTCTTCTTTCAACTTCTTCAACTGCAGGCTGTTCTTCTCTTCCATTTTCTTCATTTGATCTTCCATTAACAGCTGGAAGGCTTCCATCAATGATGAATGTTGATCACCTGATGAAGCAGAAGTATCAACTTCTCTTTCTTCAGTCTTCTGGTGGGCATGGACATCTTTCAGCTTAGTCTCCTGATCAGCTTTAGTCGCCTTAGCATTCTACTCAAGTGCTAAGGGTTCATCAGCTTTCTTGTGATCATCAGTTACATCATCATAAAATAGATTTTTGATAGTGCCATCATCATTGAAACAAGTTGTTTGACGTATCTGTCTAACAATAATCCAAGGATTAGTAAAAGCATTATTTCCCCTGGGCACTTCACAATACTCCTTAACCTCTTTGCCGAATATGATCTGCTGAATGCTTGGCAGCTGAGGCAATTCACTTGAACAGCCTTGCTGATATCTTGACATTTCTGCCCATCTCTTCAAGGCGGTCATAGCAGCTGATCTTACGCGTTTTCGTTTGTTCGATCTAAGTTGTGTAAAATGCCGTGCTAACGTTTGTAAACAGAAGTAAAAGATCAATAGTATTGCATTTGGAATGATTGAGTACAAATTACAGGTATCGAGAGTCCTATCCGAGCATTATAGGATACCGTACAAGCTAGAGGGTGAAATATACAATAAATAGCCTATACTATTCTTCCTAAGTGGGTCTGAGCAGCAGCCTCGGAGGAAGAGCACCTGGGAAGTTGTGTCGTCGTCATAAATGCTGGGGGTATTTATAGCTGAGATAATGGGCTTTCTGACACACTTGCAAGAGTACTTTTCTGGCCCGCTGACTTGGGCCTGGGCTCAGCCCAATAGTAACCTTCGACCTCGGATTCTCTTTATTGGCTCGGAATAGTTCACTACATACCCTGGCTCGGTTCGGCACTTCTGGGGACGAAAACTGGTGTTGTTCGATCCACGTCAAGCTAGCAAGAATAGGGGTTCCAAATTACCCCTCATTAATACTCCCCCGCTTCTCGAGCGTAAAGTGGAGCTTGCGCTCGAAGAAGTATAAGCTATGTTGAACGCTGGGGTGAGATGAGCCGTTCAGAATATGTTTCGGGTATGCCTCATTAAAAACCTAACTCAGAAAAACCCTTTAGGATAAAAACCGAGCTAGGGAAAAAGAGTGCATATATTGGAAACAATATAACGGCGTGTCGAGATGTTAACCTTGTCGTCCATTGTTTGCGTAGGACCTCTAGATCGGAATTTTCCTTACTGTCAATTACTGTGATTCTTCATTCAATTCCTTAGCGAATGCTTCCTTAATTTTCCGATCGCAACACAAAGGATCAACGGAATACCATAGGAACAATTTCCAAGGAACATATTCCAATTTCTGGAAAGTGAGGGATCAAGAATGCAATTCTCAGAAAAATAACTTTAAATTTTTACCCAGTGTAAGTTCAACCGTCGCGGTTTCTCGGGGACCTGTTTGCAATTTTACCTTTTTAACCCCGTATATATATGTTGACTCGTTGAAAAATTACTTACAAATCACATACTTTCTTGAGCTCGGAGCATTCGGGTCGAAAGAGCATCTGCTTTAGTATAATCGTTTCCCAATCCATAATGTCAAGTTCCAGAAGCTTGAGGGGCAAGAACAAGGACGGAGAAAACCAAGAGTCCGATCCTCTGTTAAAGCTTGTCGATGATTACGAGGATGGAGAGTTTCATCCAGAAGACGGGGATGCTGAGCAGACCGAAGATCTCGACGAAGACGTGGTCGAGAAGCTTAGTATTGGCGAGGGCGCCTTTGTTAGGATTTTTAGACATACGTTTCCTTCTAATACTACCACCTCAAACAGGTCAGAACTTCCTGTGGTTTTTCCAAAAGGATCGTGTTTATCTTGAGGCGGAGTTCGGAAAATTTCTTCCTCGGGGTTTTTCGATTGTCATCCCTTCTTACGCCGAGCGTGCAAACGAGCCTCCAGTCGGGTGTCAAACCTTCTATGAGAAACAGTTCTCTTACGGTTTGCGCATTCTGATGGAATAGTGCCCTGCAAGCCAATATATTTAGCTTGTATTGGAACTATCATTATCTTTCTTTAGTATAAATGTAATAATACGCACGTTTATTTATACGAGTATAAGGATAAACAACGGCCAACTTCATCTCTCGCGAATACATTTAAGCGATTGGTTGAAACCCTTAGATTACATTTGACTATGGGACGATTCACTTCAGTACTGAGTGCAATCATGAAACAGTCTCAAAGGTCGTAATCTTAAAAGTGTTCCAAGTCATAGATTCCGAAACGAGACGGTGTATCGTAGGAATCGCAAAGACTTGTACGAGTATGCATGATTCACATGGAGTGAATTTGTAGTGTTTCATGAGCAAGGAATTTGAGTCCAGTGCATACGAGTACGTGGTTCAATGGAAGATTGAACGCATCGAACGACCCGAACAGAGAAACCCATTGTGGAAGCGCATGACGCATATCGGTGATGGGATGTTTCTCAAGGAATATAATAGTGTACGATTTAGTCCTTTGACTTGAGGTACTAGGGCGAATTCGGTGCATGAAAGTGCGTACTTAGATCTAGGTATAGGCCACGTAGCTTGGTCATAACATGCCTAGGTTGGGTGCGTATGGACATGCACGCGAGTGGTTAGTACCGATATGGAATCTATTGACTCGCTGTAATGGGTGAGAGAATTTCCTATACGATTCTTAGATAATATATCCAAGGAATCTGCGGCCGCAGTCGGTGACGGATTTGGAAAGGGGTTTCCAAATTTAGAAGGTCACAAAGGTATATTATCCTGAATTAGAAAGTATAGTTATCGAGACAAATTTAGAGGTGCCGATCAATTCACACACCCTAAGTCTTGATCGGGAATATTAGTCGATAGAAGGACCGTATGTACATGGCAATTATATGAGACGAGGTTCACAAATATCAATTCACCTGAAATTGGGCTTCATGGGCTTGTGGCTAGACATCGACCATGAAGTGTGGGTACTCCTGAATTAATAGAGGATTTAATTCTAGGAGTGGTCAATTAAAAGTTGTTTAATTGACCGGAACAGTTTATTGTTCATAAATTAAATCACGAATGATTCGTGGGCCTGCTGCCAATTGATGGTGAACCCAGAGGGTCACACACAATAAAATTGGACGGTGACTGTTATAAAAGGACATGAAAGGAATTAATTGATTTAAAGATAATTAAATCAATTAAATGAATTAAAGGTATTTAATTCAAGTGGGAGATTAATTAATTGGCTAACTTAATTAATAATTGAGTTGCTAATTAATTATGTAAAAGAAATAAGGATTTATCAAGATTGGGCATTTAATTAAAGTAGTTAATTAAATAAAGGATTGCAAGACATGGGCTTCTATTAATTAAAGCCCATAAGGAGTCTTGCAGACCTAGGTCAAAAGGAGTTTATAAATAGAGCACAACTAGAGCTCAAATGGGTAACACTCTAAGAAAACCCTAGCCTCCTTTTGCCCTAGTAGCCGCCGCCCTCTCTAGCTAGAAACCCTAGCCGCCGCCGCCACCTGCTGCCGTGGGCTGCCTTGGTGCCGCCGCCGCCCTCTCCTTGTTCCGTTGTGTTAGATCTTGATCTGTCAAGAGATTCGACACAATCCTGCAATAACAAATCTCCTGAATCCAGTTCTGAGCCTAAGATCTTGAGGTGTTGCCAGAATCCAATTGGTGTGGACTATCTTTGGAGGTGAGACACTTGGATCACTCCTATGAACCAGATCCAGATTCAGAAACGAAGTTGGAGGTTTCCACCACCTTGCCTGTGGTGAGGTATATCGCAAAAACCCCCTTGTTTAATTCATTGTGTGTGTTTTTGTTTCATGTTTTTGTATACATAATATGGAGACTTCTTTTATGGGACCATTGGATGACTCGAAAAATTTTAAATTCCGCACTTTGTTGTATGACAAATCGAGCCATATCCCAACAGTGGTATCAGAGCCAACTCCATTATTATTATACAAAAGCCTGAACATAATTGTGTTCACCGTATATGTTTAATTATATGTACGAGAACACGTGACAATTATGTTCTATAAGTTGATTCTTGCTTGTTATGACTAGATCTATCATTGGGTAAAACTGCTTTTCAAGATCTGTGGCGTTTTTATAGTTTTTTGAAACTTCAGGACTTTTTGGGGCAAAAATCGCATATTAGGGTTTTTGTGGCTGAAAATTCAAAATTTTTGAAATCTGGAAATTTGAAAATTCTGGACTGTTCTTGCAATTCTGGTCGCACGGTTTTTGGGGTCGTTTTGCAATTTCTAAAAACTTAGGGGCTGTTTTGCAATTACCGAAACTTGAGGGGTCAATTTGAAAAATCGAAAATTTTCAAAATTCAAAATTTTATTTTCTGGTCTGCTGCCCGAAACTGCCCAGGGGTGTTTTTGTAACTTTTTAAAAGTTTTGGGGTCAAAGTGCAATTTTCGAAAATTGAGGGGTCGAAAATGCAATTTTCAAAAGTTGAAAAACAGAATCTGAAATTGAGCAGAAAATTAGTTTTTATTTACCCGGATATTTATTTTGTCATAATTAGTAGTGACTAAAAAGCAAGAATCATAGGAAGTTAGTTTTAAAAGGATGTTTTAAAATTAAGGTAGAAGAAAGTAAAAGATGTTTACATGTTTTTTGCTCTACGTGAACTGTTTGCGTGGTTTTCGATCGAGACGAGCCCTGACCCTAGGGTAGATGTGATTGGTTTAATTTATTGCTTGTTTTTCATTGGGCCTGCGAGCCTATTATTGTTTTTGGGCCACTTTGAGCCTTTGTAATAGAATAGGGCTTTACTGCTTTCCTAGTTTAGGATGGAGGCCCATTTACAAGCAAGGTGGGAGCCCAAGAAGATAAGAAGGCCATGAATGCATGGTACATTGTGTAATAGCATAGGGCCCGTTTGAGAAACCTTTAGATTGACCAATTGGGCCAACATCATTGGCTCGATGATGGCCCACATAGGAGGCTCCCGATCGAAAACATATTGTGGTAGTATGCATGCTAGGCTTGTATGGCTTTTATTTATTCGTCGATTTATATATGGCTGCGCGCTAGAATCTAGATGTAATAAAAGATAAAGCATAACTGAATCGGTGAGATCTCGAGGAGAGTTAGCATAACTTTCAAAACCAGAAACCCCCTCTCGAATTAAATATTAAGTCATATTGGATTAAAATAAAATGAAGTATTTATATAAATCCAAGCCTTCCATCAATAGGGACTAGCGTATGTTGTCTACTTATCGATAGAGGTGATCCAGAGTCTGGCACCCGAGTCGAAGAAAGGGACAATACGTGAAATTCCTTGACTCCTGTTTTTAACTAAACACGACAAGGGTGAGGACTGGTCGGGATGTGAGGATCGACCGATAACTAGTTACGGAGAACTCACGACCAGGCCCGTTGCTCATCATGATTGATGGGTTAGACTTAACGATTAGTAACACTTATGATGTAGCAGTGCTAGATAAGTGCGAAAACCGAGGCAAAATAGCTTGAAGGTTGTGGAGTAACACAATTGGCAATAAGTATGCCTACCTGGGGAATTGGTTGTATGGCCACGAGTCGTGGGTGCAATTAATTGCCGCTGGGACGTCAAGACCTACTAGGAAATAGAATTTCCCGAACAATTGAAGGGGTAATTGTTTCGATAAAATAGTGGGAGAACTTTTACGATAGAAAGTCCAACCTTCGTAGATTATAAGTATTATTCATTAACTAGTCCACTGAATGTTTGTCTTCTCTTTAAATTAGATACTGAGATATCAGTAGTTATCCATTATACTATTTATCCTCGACTAATAAAATAGCTGGATTAAAATATCGACTAGGCAAGAAACTTGAGAATTGTCTTAAATTCCAGAAGTGGGAATGATGTTCTTAAACGACAACCTATGCCTTATACGCTTCCGAGATAAGTCAAAATATAAGAAACGAATCACCCGTAGAATATGGGAATATTAATGATCGTTCCTCATATAAAGATGAATCTCAAAAGTGAAACGAATCACCTATAGAGTATGGGAATCTTAATGATCGTTTCCTCAAATAAGCATCAAGATTGAACGAGCTATGGAAGCAACATGAGGAGCATGTCTAAAGCTTCCACCTCAAAAGGCCTGTTTTGAGGATAAGTCTTCTGAGACAAAACTCCACCTCAAAAGGCTTGTTTTGAGGAGTAGTCTTGAATCAATATGATTCGAGACTTCTAAAGGAATTGTTTCAAAACTCGAGAATAATAAAGGAACTAGTGTCAAGGATCACTGTCTTTGTTTTATCAATCTAGTTGAAAAACTGGATCAATTAAACGTAAGCCTGCAAGTGATCTTAACATTAACTTCCTCCTAAATTCTCCTCCTGCTCATTCAAATGACTCTTGAAATACACTGATCTTATTTGATAAGTTGATCACATTTCATGAATCAACCAAAGAATTGGTTAAAGGCAAATAGGATAGACCTGTCATTATCGTTTACACTTCGTGGACTGCAAAGTCATAGAAGAGTAAAATGAAGAAGAATTTATTCTCTTCTAGTTCGACCATAAAGGTAGTCGAAATTAAGAACACAAGTAGCATATAAGTCGAATTATCCCACTGCATCTAAGAAAGGCACTGATGTGTTTAATTGATTAGATGATCTAATTAATTAAGCAACGTTTCAATTAAAGGGTTAATTGGAAAGGAAAAGGATTCAATTAAAGAAGTTAATTGAAAGGAAGTAAATTAATTGAATTAAACCATTAGCTCAATTTTATTTGAATTAATGTGTGAAATTCAAATTAATACAAAGATAATAATCCATAACTTTGGTATGCTAGACTTGGACACATCTCCAAGAGTAGGATTCAAAAGTTGGTTTCACCTAAGCTTCTTGAAAAATAGAACTTGGATGAACTTCCAACCTGCGAATCATGTCTCAAAGGAGACCAGATCTCCCGTCACAGGGAATCAAGAGCGAACCAAATAAAATCTGGATTTAATCCATGAGTATGGATCACTAAAGGTTACTGCGAGGGGATTACTCATACTTCGTACCTTTTTTACTAAAGACCCTGGTCGTTAGTAAGAAATGAATCTAGTGAGATGCAAATCTGAAAAACCAAGAAAGGTATTTCGATGCGAAGTAGAGAATCAACAAAGACAAAGTATTGCGACCATTCAATCTAGTTGAGATAGCAAATACTTGTCAAGGATTCCTCAATTATCTTAATGAGAATGAGATTCTCATACAACAAACTCCTCTTAAGACGCCTCAACTTATTGAAGTGTCTAAAGAGATGGAATCCAACATCGTTTAACATTGTTCGATCCATATTGAGTTTTGTTAAAACTTCCTTATGCATTCTAGGGGTTAATGCTACTGACTGCATCGAAGATACTGAGCAAAGTATCTTCAAAGTTCGTGCCTGCAAAGCTTTACCAAGAAAGGTATGGCAAAATACCTCTGTGCTCTTACCTCTAAGCATGGAGATCTCCTGGCGATGGTAGAAACGAGAAAGGAGATAAATTGGCTAGTAGATCCAATTTGTATATAATTGTGGGGTATCCAACGAAATCCATTGGATACCTGTTCCACGACAATGAGAAACAATCGTTTCTCCTAGATACCAGTTCCTCTGTTGATGAATCTCTCGTCAAAGGAAATGGAAACGTCATGGAACTTGATGAAGTCCAAGATTTGGACCCATCCCCGCAAACAGTGGGAGTTAATCCAGAATTTACTAAATCTACTTGTACACCTACTCTTCGAAAGTCTGATCGAATTCGTAAGGAGCCAGAGCGATTTGGTTTCATTCACGAATACGAGAATGTGGAAAGTGATCCAAAGACCTATCAAGAAGCGATGTCAGACATAGACTTGGGTACATGGCTCGAAGCCATGTAAACCAAAATGGATCCCATCCATTCCAACAAGGTATAACCTTGATTGATCCACCCGAGGGATTTATCCCTATAAGTAAATTGTAAGTGGATCTTCAAACTTGGAATGAATGGAGAGGTGTTGACCTCTAAGAATCGACTAACGGAAAAGGGGCTATTCACAGTGTTCTGGAACAGACTTTGTTGAAAGCTTTTCTCCATTAGCGATATCTGAATCCATTTAGATTCACATTTGTTCTGATGAGATAGTCAAGACAATTGACTTCATCAAAACGAGTATGAACAATGAGTGTACAAAAGAATTAGTGGGAGCTCGATGAAGCTCATATTTTATATGTCGATAATGTTCTGGTTATCAGGGATGATATCGGAATATTAGCACAGACGAAAGCATGATTGTCCATGCAATTCTCCATGAAAGATTTAGGAGAAGCATCTTGCGTATTGGGATACGTATCTATAGAATAGATCAGAAAAAGATGCTGACACTCTCTAAATCTAAGTACATAGAATCAATACTGGAAATATTCAGTATGAAGAATCCAAGAAAGGATTGCTTCCAGTGAGACCCGTGTGCCTTGATCCAAAATTGATGTGCCCTTCATCAAATGAGAACAAAGGAGGATGTCTCAAATACCTTATGTTTCAAACAAAAGGTTGCATGTGGCATGCTTTACTATGTACTAGACCAGACGTAGAACATGCTCAAGAGTCGCGAGCAGTTGCTAGTCAAACTCTAGTGAAGAAGTACTGGACCACCGTAAAAGATATCTTTAAGCTCTTGACAAAGACTAAGGATTTGTTCTTGGTCTACGGTGGTAGTGGAGAATTAAAATTCGAAGGATTCACTGATTCGAATTTTCAGTCTGATGTGGATGAATTAGATATATCCATTCTTGGATACATATCCTGCCTCAATGGGGTAACGGTAAATTTGAAAATGTTCCAAGCAAATCACCGTAACCATTCAAACCACTGAAGCAAGATATATTGCAGCATTAAATGTAGCATTAAATGCGGCTTAAGAAAGTGTTTAGATATAAAACTTCATCCTATGGTTGGATGTAGTGCCTAGCATTGCGAAGCTAATGGTTATCTTCTATGATAACATTGGAGCTATTGTCAAAGCAAAGTATTCGAGATCTTACCAAAAATCTAAACATAATTGAAAGAAAAGTACCATTTGATTAGAGAAATCATTGGTAGAGTTAACGCGCGTAATGGATCGCGTCTACTCGGAAGACAACTTAGCGGATCCACTAAAAGAAACTATATCATGAAATGAGTTCGAAGAACATCTTTAGAAAGATGGGTCCTAGAAACGTTTATGATTGGCTTTAGGGCAAGTGGCAGATTGATGGAATAGTGCCCTGCAAGCCAATATATTTAGCTTGTATTGGAACTATCATTATCTTTCTTTAGTATAAATGTAATAATACGCACGTTTATTTATACGAGTATAAGGATAAACAATGGCCAACTTCATCTCTCGCGAATACATTTAAGCGATTGGTTTAAACCCTTAGATTACATTTGACTATGGGACGATTCACTTCAGTACTGAGTGCAATCATGAAATAGTCTCAAAGGTCGTAATCTTAAAAGTGTTCCAAGTCATAGATTCCGAAACGAGACGGGGTATCGTAGGAATCGCAAAGACTTGTACGAGTATGCATGATTCACATGGAGTGAATTTGTAGTGTTTCATGAGCAAGGAATTTGAGTCCAGTGCATACGAGTAGGTGGTTCAATGGAAGATTGAACGCATCGAACGACCCGAACAGAGAAACCCATTGTGGAAGCGCATGACGCATATCGGTGATGGGATGTTTCTCAAGGAATATAATAGTGTACGATTTAGTCCTTTGACTTGAGGTACTAGGGCGAATTCGGTGCATGAAAGTGCGTACTTAGATCTAGGTATAGGCCACGTAGCTTGGTCATAACATGCCTAGGTTGGGTGCGTATGGACATGCACGCGAGTGGTTAGTACCGATATGGAATCTATTGACTCGCTGTAATGGGTGAGAGAATTTCCTATACGATTCTTAGATAATATATCCAAGGAATCTGCGGCCGCAGTCGGTGACGGATTTGGAAAGGGGTTTCCAAATTTAGAAGGTCACAAAGGTATATTATCCTGAATTAGAAAGTATAGTTATCGAGACAAATTTAGAGGTGCCGATCAATTCACACATCCTAAGTCTTGATCGGGAATATTAGTCGATAGAAGGACCGTATGTACATGGCAATTATATGAGACGAGGTTCACAAATATCAATTCACCTGAAATTGGGCTTCATGGGCTTGTGGCTAGACATCGACCATGAAGTGTGGGTACTCCTGAATTAATAGAGGATTTAATTCTAGGAGTGGTCAATTAAAAGTTGTTTAATTGACCGGAACAGTTTATTGTTCATAAATTAAATCACGAATGATTCGTGGGCCTGCTGCCAATTGATGGTGAACCCAGAGGGTCACACACAATACAATTGGACGGTGACTGTTATAAAAGGACATGAAAGGAATTAATTGATTTAAAGGTAATTAAATCAATTAAATGAATTAAAGGTATTTAATTCAAGTGGGAGATTAATTAATTGGCTAACTTAATTAATAATTGAGTTGCTAATTAATTATGTAAAAGAAATAATGATTTATCAAGATTGGGCATTTAATTAAAGTAGTTAATTAAATAAAGGATTGCAAGACATGGGCTTCTATTAATTAAAGCCCATAAGGAGTCTTGCAAACCTAGGTCAAAAGGAGTTTATAAATAGAGCACAACTAGAGCTCAAATGGGTAACACTCTAAGAAAACCCTAGCCTCCTTTTGCCCTAGTAGCCGCCGCCCTCTCTAGCTAGAAACCCTAGCCGCCGCCGCCACCTTGAGCCGCCGCCACCTGCTGCCGTGGGCTGCCTTGGTGCCGCCGCCGCCCTCTCCTTGTTCCGTTGTGTTAGATCTTGATCTGTCAAGAGATTCGACACAATCCTGCAATAACAAATCTCCTGAATCCAGTTCTGAGCCTAAGATCTTGAGGTGTTGCCAGAATCCAATTGGTGTGGACTATCTTTGGAGGTGAGACACTTGGATCACTCCTGTGAACCAGATCCAGATTCAGAAACGAAGTTGGAGGTTTCCACCACCTTGCCTGTGGTGAGGTATATCGCAAAAACCCCCTTGTTTAATTCATTGTGTGTGTTTTTGTATACATAATATGGAGACTTCTTTTATGGGACCATTGGATGACTCGAAAAATTTTAAATTCCGCACTTTGTTGTATGACAAATCGAGCCATATCCCAACACATTCCGTTTATCCCTCTAATTAGAAACATTTTGACTTTCTTTTCGCTTTCTCCCGCTCAGCTTCTCCCTCATTCCGTCGCGTATATCGTAGCGTTCAGCGCTCTCATGGAAGCCAAGGGGGAAGAGGCCTCTTTTGGTAATTTTTGGCAAATATTTCGAATGGACCTGTGTAAGGGCTCAAATGTCGGGTTCGTGTTCGTCTGCCAGCGTTCGAAACGGCCTTTTCTTACGAATATAACAACGGAAAAGAATAAAGGTTGGAAGAGGAGGTTCTTTTTTGTGAAAGGCCCTGATGTTCCCGTATCAGAAGGTAGCTCGAAGACCTGACCATATCGATGGGATGGCGTAAATTCTTGGTCATACGGTCGTCGCAGGATTAAAGAGAAGCTCAACCACCGTCTTTCCGACGAATTTCTCGAGCAGTTACGGTCCAATCCTTACCAAACCATGCTCCTAGTTCAAGAAAGTGTTTTGCGGTTGGCTGGGTTGAGCACATGTGATTATCCTGCCCCAATGATCAAATACTCTTATCCTTTACCCAACCGATCCTTCGAAGGATCCCTTCAGCCGCTCGGCGACTTGCCTGCTTCTGCTGCTCCGTCCCTCGCCCCTCTTTCTTTGAGTATGTTTTTAGTTTCTTCCTATTTCAAGGTGTGATAGATTAATTCTTCTTGTTTAAACTTATGTATACCTTGTGTTTCCTTTGCAGGTCGAATTGTTGAGAGGTTTCGACTGTCCACTGCTGGCTTGGTTGGAGATATGACATCCTACTTCGAGCCGTTACCATATACTTCGGAAAGAAGAGCGGATGCAAGTAATTTAGGCGGAGATTCAGTTGATATACCAATTATACTTCCCGATCTGAGAGGGCTTGGTACTATGAGTTCCTTGAATTCTGCCACTGCTGGGCCTCTTCGAAGTCTGTTCTCCCCTGATACTTCTACTCTTTCGTCTGTTGGTTATAGTAAACATTTCTGGAACCGAATTATGGGTGTTCAGGAGTATGAGAAGCTCCTGAGTCGAAAGAGAAATGTTGACCATCCGGGACCCTCGAGGAGGGTAAAACCCTTTGGTGTGAGTTCTAACTCGGTTCCATGTCGAGAGGGTAGGTCGGAGCCAGATGTGGCAGATTTCATGGACGAACATTTCCGCGGTAGCAGGGCTGCTGGATACCCCGAAGACGGGACTATTCAAACCGATCTGGGTTCAGGTGGTGAGAATGAATTCGACAAAGCCACTAGAATTTATATGGCTAGTCGGTTTAAGCGGGATATGCTGCTTCAAACCATCAAAGGTAGTTTTGAGGTTCTGAGTGATTTCTCCCGGACGTATCATGAGGTAAGAATTTGTCTTTTGACTATTTCTTCTTTCTTTAGAGTCTCTAACATTTACTGATAACCGAAATTTTCTCATAGGTCGGGGATTTGTTCGCTCTTCAGACCTATCGCTTAGCATTGCTATAGCAGGAGTCGCAGGATGCTCACGATGCATACGCACAAATTTTCGTTGATAATCAAACCCTTCGATCTCAACTGGCAGAGAGTCAACGAGAATTGTCTCAAGTGAAGAAAGAGCTAGAGAATACAAGTGTGAAACATTCCTCCTCTGTGGAGGATGAATTGTTATCAGTAGTTACAGAAAAGAGTGCACTCGAGGATGAGCTTAAGAGAATTAAGACCGAGCTCGAGCAAACCAAGCAAGACTCAGCTCGCGCATATTCTCAAGGGGCAGAAGAGGCGAAAATCCCAGCCATACGAAAATTTCTTAGTTCCCCCGTTTTCGATCCTTTAGTTCGGAGAAGGATTGGCGGAATCCTTCAAACTATCTTTTATAAGGGGGTTCAGCAATTGGTTTCAGCCGATAGGATCCCGGACAAAATGGAAGAATACCTCTCGTATATGAATCCTTACAAAAATGCCGAAGGAAAAGACTACAAAACTTCATCATTGCCCCGAGAAACTGTGAACTGGCAAAGTCATCGTTTTGCCCCCTTAGTTGAGGAGTTTGGCATTCCGATGCCTAACCCATATTTGCTCGAGCGGTCCGACGACGATCATCAATCTGCCTCAGGAGAAAACGAAAATGTCAACGTAGAGGACGGATCGGATGAGGAGGATGATCGACCCTCTGATTAGACCGTTCCATTAGGCAGCGGTGATGAAGGTGGCGGTGGTCCGAACGCTGGGTTCAAGCGTGCTTAGGGAACGATTCATAGCCTTGTAGTTAGGAATCAAATGTATATGTGCATGTAATTTGTTTTTTGTAATCGGATTTGTTTCCTTTACGATCTGGTTCGCATGACTTGTAAATTCTTATCTTACAAAAATTTTGACATCATTTGCTTTTTGAAGTTCGATATCTTTTCGTACTCTATGCTCGAAATTTATTTATTCCAAATGGAATCTTTCTTGAAAATCGCGTCGATTCCACTACCGTAATCATAGGGCGTAGCGCCTATAAATATGAGGATCTCTTCAAATTATTTACACGAGACCTTAGTTTACAGAGATCGGAGCTCTTCCTCTATATTCTGTATTCTTCAAATCTCTTAACTCACTTCCCATTTATCATGGAAGAAATACTGGGCAAGGCCATCGACCCCAAACTGCTATTGGGTGGTTCGAAAAACAAAAATCCGTCCAGAGAGCAAAAGCCAGCCAAGGAGGCCAAACCCTCCAAATCCTCTTCTAAAACCTCCGTGTCTTCTCCCAAAGCTCCTAAGGGAGGGGAAAATAAGAAAGAGAAAAGCGCTTCATCGAAGCAAACTAAGGGCAACACAAATAAGTCCATCTTGGATGAGGAGCTTGAGGCTGAGCTCGAGGGCTCTTCGCCGAAAATTGTCGATTCTTCGAGTGGAGAGCCCGTTAGGCAGAAAACTCCCGTTCCTTCTTCGAACAAAAGGCCTTATTCCGATGGGGTCACTCCCATCGAGGCTTTGCAGAAGCTTGCTATTGGTAACAAGCCATCATCTGATGATTCTTCAGCCGTCCCCCCCACAGGAGGTTTGAGCAAAAAACCTAAGTTGGATATTGGTGGAGAAGCTTCTGCTGAATCCTTGAGAACTGATAATCTTTCTGAACCCCGAGTTGACTCCGCTCCTCCGATAGTTACTCCTTCCCCGCCTAAGGAGTCGAATTTAGAAGAGTTGTTCCAATCTGGGTCGCACTTTCTATTTCAGGTGTTATAATCTCTCTTTTTTTTTTTTTTTTTTTTTAACTTATCTGAACCTTTAATAGGCCGGACAAGACTTTCTCGAACTCAAAACGTTTGCCGAGCGGGAAAAAAATCGGCATGCTGCTATCTCCCTTGAGCTGGAGAAAAAGAAAACTAAATTCGACCGTGTCTTCGAGGAGAAGCTTGCTTTAGAGAAAGAAAAGACTGCTAAAGATCAGGGAGAAGAAATCCACAAGAAACTGAGTGAGGAGCTCGAGAAACTGAAAAGTCTTCACGAGCAGGAGAAAGAAGAGTTCGAGCGCCGTGAAAAGGAGACTTATGACCGTGGATATGAGGCTCGTAATGCCGAGCTTCGGAAGATTTTCTCCGACAATAAGCTTCTCTAGATGTTTGTCTTTTATTTTTCCAAACTTTCTGTACGGCTATACTGTTATATTTCTGTGTAACCATGAATAATTTCTGACATTTTTATCTCTTGTGATTTGTAATAACTTATTTATTCGCGGATTGCATGTTCTGCCTATCTAATCTCACATAATTTGATGTGTTCTTTTTCATCCGTACTTTAGCCTGCTTTCTTCGTTCGAACTTGCGATCTCGACCGACGGGATTCCTGATCTTCGATCTTGGTATAATAATTTCGCTTATTTCCAAAATCAGATGACCTTCTTTTCCCGCTCAAATTCTCGGGAAGCGTAACAGTCTTTTGATCTCGATCGTTCCTTTTGTTTTCTGTTAACCGTTGGATTTTTTAGAGTTGCACCTATAAATGGGGTCTTTCATTTTGTATCCTTGTAACATTTTTTCAAGGCAGATTCCTTTGATCATGCCGATTAAAAGATCTTGTTGCATGGCTCAACATTTTGAAATTCGAGTTAGAACCTACTTTGCAGGTTATAGGCTGATTAGTACTTCTACTTCGACTAAGATACCTGCAGGTGAACGCTATCCCGACCTTGGAGGCCAATAAGCCTCATTGCTGACCACCCACGACCCAGCTAGCTCCCACGACCTTTTGTGGTTTAGGGGAGGCTCAAGCATCAAGTTTTTCAAGGGTGTTTGGCGGTTTGTTTGGTTCTTCCTCGAAGATGTTAGGGGTGGTGCTTCGAGGATCGAGGTCCTCAATAAAGTATTCACGTTACACCTAGAAAAAGATGCATTACCCCTCTCCTCTTTGAAGAATCATAAATAAAGATAAAAGGCTGTTGGCTTGACAGGCTCCTCATTTTCGAGTAAGGACATTATCGTCCGCCGAAAATTTCATAGGATTGCCTGGTCATGAAGGTCTTCTCACGTTCGGATATAGAGATTAGTTTTTGTCGATATTTGTAGTATTGTAAAATGTACTAGTATCAGAAGATTGGCTTGATATGTAATAAGAGTTGATATTTTTGTAATTTGTAATTGCTTGACATATCAAACTTCGGAAATCATAGTCTTTTGATTAACCTTTGCGATCATTCTTAGATACAATACTTTATCGATCTTGGTCATTCTTGGGCTTGTTACTGATGATGCTTTCTTTAAAAGCTATACTCAGAATTTTTCTTTGTGGCTCTCTTCGATGACCGGAATTGAGATTATAATGAATTCGAGCAGGACTAATTTTGACATTTTCTTCATTTACCCAAACGGTTTCTTAATTCTCGGGAAGCGAAACGGTCGGCGTATTTATTGCTTGTATCTCAGCCGTTAGTTTTAATAAAATCTGAGTCGTTGATCGCCCTTTCCTTTTACTATATATAGTTCCGTAGTTACCTTCATATTTTTACGTTTCTGTAATTGTTTTGATCGACTCTATGATTGAACTTTTACTTCCTTTGACCATTATGTTTCGTTTCTTATTTTCGATAAAACGTTTCGAGGTTCGGGTTCGAACTATCTTCCTTCATTACTTTGGCTTCCTCCAATGGCGATTTATTTCGACTAGGGTATCGACAGGCGAAAAGAATTGCGACTGGGGTACCGGCAGGCGACCAGCTCTCTCTGATTCCATCCATTTGAGGCCGGTTCGAATTCCTGTATCCTGTCGCTCCACTCAGTCGGATAGTGGGTCAACTCGTGGAAGGATCTTTAAGGTTTTGATCTCAACCTCTTCAAGATACTTCCGAAGCTGGTTCACAGTGTTCTGACTCGGGTTAGTGCGCACGGAGATCGACTGAGACTCCTCTCGTGCGTCGGTCCTTCATCAGCGGATATTTAAAGTATTGGCATAGCAGTCATTATTTACTGATGAAGACCTAAGATCGGTTAAGAGTCCGGGAACATGCTCCGATCCCGTTCTCCTCCATTCCTTTTTAATTCGAAGAGCTTCAACTCCTTTGTAGCATCTGTAGTAGGATATGATAAATGTAACCCTTAGTCGTAATGTACCGAAGATTTGAGTTCGAACTTCACCTCTGTATTCGTAGAAAAAATGCTCGTAAATGTACTGAAGATTTTATGAATGAAAAATTTTCTTCTATATTGTTGTCGATACTTTTAATTTCGACCCCTGTAACTGGCAACTTTTGTGAGATAATTTGAGAACCATAATAGATTTGAATTTTCATTTCTTTAATTTTTGAACCTTCCGTGAGATATCTTCCATAGTTTAGATTCTTCTCGGATTATGGATCTGCATCTTTTTAAGTTGGATTGAATAGTCTTCCTTAGTCGAATAAATAGTCGTGGAGAAATAATATGATAGAACTTAGACCGGTCTTGAATATACTTTAGACTTAAGGGGCATAGCAAAGGCTTTCACCCTTAGTCGAATAAATAATCGTGGAGAAATAATATGATAGAATTTAGATCGATCTTGAATATACTTTAGACTTAAGGGGCATAGCAACGGCTTTCACCCTTAGTCGTTTCAGAGCATTTTTAGCCCGAGGGTCGTAGCAACAGCTTTCACCCATTTAATAATTTCGATCTAAGGGGCGTAGCAACGGCTTTCACCCTTAGTCGTTTCAGAGCATTTTTAGCCCGAGGGTCGTAGCAACAACTTTCACCCATTTAATAATTTCGATCTAAGGGGCGTAGCAACGGCTTTCACCCTTAGTCGTTTCAGAGCATTTTTAGCCCGAGGGTCTTAGCAACAGCTTTCACCCATTTAACAATTTCGATCTAAGGGGCGTAGCAATGGCTTTCACCCTTAGTCGTTTCAGAGCATTTTTAGCCCGAGGGTCGTAGCAACAGCTTTCATCCATTTAACAATTTCGATCTAAGGGGCGTAGCAACGGCTTTTACCCTTAGTCGTTTCAGAGCATTTTTAGCCCGAGGGTCGTCACCCATTTTTATTTTTCGATCCAAGGGGTGTAGCAACGGCTTTCACCCTTGGTCGATCTTCGAGGGTCGTAGCAACAGCTTTCACCCTTTTTAATAGTAGATGGAGACAAATAGAGATTGATAATAGATGAATAGAGATTGAGAATATCAGAATATGACGAATAAATAGGAATTTTGGCGAAACGAACTTTCACTGAATAAATAACTTTGTTCGAAATAAACTTTAATGAAATAATAGTCTTCTGTAATCGTGAGAATAGATGAAACACAACGAGATAGCAAATAGTAAATAACCCTAGAACTTAATAAATAATCCTTTTGTCTTGATAAGAATATTCTTTGCGAGGTTCTTGCTTCGTTTGATCTAATGCCCTTTGTTCTTTGCTGTTGTGTATATGTTCCAAATTTTGGTAAGTTTGATTTTTTCCAAACGGTTCCTCATTTGTCGGGAATTGCAACGGTCGACAAATCTCATCCATTTGTTTCGCGGATTATCTGCCGTTGGATTCCTTTCAATTTTCGCTATAAAAAGCTGTCATACCTTTGAAACTGTCTCATTCGTTGTACTGGCATTTTATTCGTCCGATCATGGTGATCAAGATCATTATTCAATTAATTCGACTATTCGAGCTCAGACTTCGAACAATCTTTGAGCGGAACAATCTTGGAGCGGAAGAAAAACTACCTCGACCTCGCTTAGAATATCGACAGGCAAATACAATTTCCATCTTGAAAGCCAATATGCCAGACCCATGGAGTCCGCAGGTTATCGCGCAGGTCTTCGATTAGGGACCTGTTGCTACAATGCATTTAGGAAGACATACTGGGGAGAGAACGACGAAGAATACAGTTACCCGACAAAGCGTGCGTTCGCCCCTTCGTCTTCGGAAGATCGTAAATAAAGTTAAAAGCCTGCGGGTCCAAAGGAGATTCCATGCTCGGAGCTAAGTTACTCCGAATAAACGATAGGAGAGGAGACCGAAAATTTCATAGGATTGTAGAAAGTAAAGGGGTTCTTATGTAACATATTAGCTTGTGCTATGCTCGAAATGTATCTCCCATATTTTTCCTTTGAACTCTTGTATCTTTGTAATAATATTCATAAACGCCTTCTCTCTTTTCCTTGTTGATAAAGTAAAGCATAATCAGATAAGTTCTCATTTTCAATAACTCGATCTCGAACACCTAAAATTTATAAGCAAATAACCGAACACCGTTTTCTTGAGTGAGTAACAAACAAATATTTTGGTAGACCTAAAATTAATAAGGAACTCGTTGCAACTGATCCTTGGTATCGCCGAATTTCCAAAGTTGTTGAACTTTTCAGTTCGAGAGTTTTGTTCGAGTAGACCGATCATAGCTTTTCAATTCGAACATCATTAGTTGGTTGTAAAAATAGCTGAAAATATGGAACCTGTGTTTAAATCGCGATTTCACGACAATAATGCTATGAGTTTTCCATACCGGTTTCATATTTAGAATATCACGTGCACAAGAGTTGAATTTTAGACAAGTGTTCCTGATCCCGGTGCTGTCCTTCGAATAGGATAATAAGTAAAAATTTGTTCGAACGAACTTTTCGAATGAGCCCCTCTTTACGCACCGTTAGACCGTACGTTCTTCTAACCAAACAGGACCCTATTTCTCGGGAAACGTATCGGTCAGTTCATTTATTACGCACATCCTAACCGTTCGCGATCTGTTATCTGGGCCGTTGGTTCAAAATCCTTCACCGCTATAAATAGGTTCACTTATTTATACGACATTCCTCACTTCTCCCTTTATGCTTCGTCCGATCTCCATGGATCGAGTTTTAGATTTGATTCATATTATCTCCAAGATAAAGGAGTTTGAGATTAGAATTCGAACCCTATTTTTCGATCTTGGTTCTTTTGGTGTAATCTTTTTCGCTTAGAATATCGACAGGCAAAAGAAATTGCGCCTAGAATACCGGCAGGCAACCTGTTTTCCTAGATATACCTTATCTGGGGCGGGTTAGAATTCTGGTTTTCTGGCGTAGCATCTGATCGGGCAGCTGGTTAATCTCAGAGGAGTTCTTTAAATCTGGAGCACCAGCTTCCTCGAGGGCTTTCTTAAAGTATAGTTCCTTCGAGCTCGCTTGGGGCGACTCCGTTGAGATAACCCTTCGCTGCACCGGTTCGGATTAACCTGTAAATAATGATTGAGTATTTCAATCATTATTTACAGATGAAGACCTAAGATCGGTTTGAAGCCCTGGAGAGGAGCTCCGATCCGGCTTTTGTCCCGTATGAAGACGGATGTGCGACATGTGGCGAGTGATGGCCATGAAGAATCACTGCCGAGTTCTGCATCTGGAGCGATCTAAAAGGAATGATGACCGAATATATAACAGGGTATACTTACTCATAGAATTTGTAGTAGGGTATGAGTGATTGTACTGTATCTCTTGAGCTCGAGATTTAATATTATATCCGAGGCATCGCTTGTAACTTGTTTGAAGAATATCAATAATAAAGCTTTTGTTATCTGGTCGAATTTCATTGTTTTTTTCTTTTATGTCTTTTCAATTTCTCCGATCGAATGTGAGTGAGACTCGTTGGAACTCGTAGTTATCATGAAGTTATCTATTCCTTCCCTTCGGGACCATAAATTTCTTTTAGCGATCGAACGGTTGCCCACCCTCGGTTGCGACTTCGAGGATTCATGTAACTTGTTGCCGTTGTACTAACATTCACTTGCAGGATTCATTAGAAATTGTCACCGAGCAAAGGAATAAAATCAAATTTATCCCAATTGATCGAGAAAAGCATCAGATAATGGATAAATAATCTGTACGGATTATGCGATTGATCGAGAAATAATTGATTCGTGTAATTTATTCTGAGATTACTAAATACGATGATCAGAAAAATAAATTCCGAGCATTAATAAGCTATAACTCCATAGATTCTCATAACATTTTGTCGTTAACTGATGATTGAGCTGATTGGATTAACTCCGTGTTAGTTAGTTGAGAACGATATCCGTGAAACTTCTTATTCACTTATGAATAGAGAATTGATCATTTGTGGAAAATAAATCCAACGAAGGAATAAATGAACTGGACAACCACAGAATAGAACCACCAATCTAAAGGTCGGAAATTCACCCCATAGGTCTTATCTTCGACCTTAATTCGACGAATGATCCGCTGGTCGGAGGATCGACCTGGATAATAAATGGCGGAGTTTCTGGTTAGTGAGTCGCACGCGACAGATTGTCGGGCACCGAATTCTGTGCTCCTACTGCATGGGAAGGTTCTTCTCGATTATATGTATTTCTCCTCGTAGTAGGCATATGTCGATCTAATACTCGAATAAGGCCCCACGGTGGGCGCCAATTGATCTTACGCGTTTTTGTTTGTTCGATCTAAGTTGTGTAAAATGTCGTGCTAACGTTTTTAAACAGAAGTAAAAGATCAATAGTATTGCATTTGGAATGATTGAGTACAAATTACAGGTATCGAGAGTCCTATCTGAGCATTATAGGATGCCGTACAAGCTAGAGGGTGAAATACACAATAAACAGCCTATACTATTCTTCCTAAGTAGGTCCGAGCAGCAGCCTCGGAGGAAGAGCACCTGGGAAGTTGTGTCGTCGTCATAAATGCTGGGGGTATTTATAGCTGAGATAATGGGCTTTCTGACACACTTGCAAGAGTACTTTTCTGGCCCACTGGCTTGGGCCTGGGCTCGGCCCAATAGTAACCTTCGACCTTGGATTCTCTTTATTGGCTCCCCGGCTCGGTTCGGCACTTCTGGGGACGGAAACTGGTGTTGTTCGATCCACGTCGAGCTAGCAAGAATAGGGGATCCAAATTACCCCTCATTAGCAGCTATGTTAATTGCCCTTTCTTCAGCATTATCATATTTTCTTCTCTTGGCTAGCAAAGTGTTCTTGATTTTCTTGGCCTCCTCTAATGCAAAGTCTTTTGCATACTGATGCATAGCATCCCTGACAAAATGAGGATCCAAGGCTTTCTGAATGGAGTCAGTCTTGAGCCAATTTAGAACCCATCGTTCTTCATCAGCTAACTCCTTTAAACTCTGAAGTTCTGCTATGGATCTGTTCAACCTGTTATCTCTCCATTTTATGTATCTTGACTTCTCATGGGTGAACCGAGTCTTCAGCATAAGCTTCTGGTCATAGTAAGCCAAGGTCTTCTCAAACCTTGTGAAGAGCTCCTTATCAGCATAGACACTGTTAAAAGCTCTTCTTGCTTCAAATTTATCTTTTGGCTTAACCTCTCCAGCAGGCATTTTGGGCTTCTTAGGTTTGTCTTCATCATCAGCCTCATTAATATTTATGCCTCCGCCATGGACAGGTCCATGAGAGTCAGTCTTGCTGATCTCAATGACCATAGCAAGTTCTGCATCTTCAGCTGCTTTTCTCTCAGCTTCAGACATCTTTCTCCTTTCTGCATCTTTAGCTTCTTGAATCTTGCTAAGTTCAAGAGCCTTCTTCTCTTCAGCCTCATCTCTTTTTCTCTGTTCAGCTTCCTCCCTTTTTCTTTTATCAGCTGCAGAGACTTTCTTCCTTTTGATTATTATTTTTCTTTTTCCTTTATCAGCTGGGGCAGGGGCTGGACCAGCAGATGAGATAGGTGCAGCAGCAATAGGATGGATAATCATCACATTAGGGTCATCCTGAGGTTTCGCAACCTCAACTGTTGGCTGTGCTGGAGTAAGCTGTTGCTTATTAGTCTGTTCAGCAACCGAAGCTTCTTCAGCTCCAACAGGTCTTTCAGCAGATTGGGGGCTTTGTCTTACTAAGTTCTCCAGCTCAGTAGGCTTCTCAACAAATGTCATCTGCTTCCTTGCTGTCTTCTTTGATCTCCCTTGAATGGGCCTTGAAGTAGCAGTATCTCTTAACTGACTCCTTGTCCTGTGAGAAACATTCTCATCAGGTGCTTGTGCAGTTGGTGTTCTGGAGGATGATGCAGGGGATGTATTCCTAACATCAGCAGTGACCTGATCAATAATTTTAACAACTCCAGCATCATCAGTCACTGTCTCCACTTTCTTAGGAGCCTTCTCCTTAGGCTTTTCAGCAGCCTTATTTTTCTGGGTCTCAGCAGCTAAATCAGCTGTTTTGACCAGTTTCCTTGGCCTTTTGGCAGGAACCTCCTTTGGTTCCTCATCTTCATCCTCATCAGGCTCATCAGCCTTTCTCTTCAAAACTGGCAAGTACTTCACCATTGCCTTTGATTTATGGATCTCCTTTCCATTTGACATTTCACAACCCACTTTGAACAGCAGATAACTGAGCGTGATTCTGTGATTGGTCTGAGGAGTCTTGCCTTTCTTCACTTCGAAGAAGTTTGCCAAAACATACCAGATGACAACAAACCAGTTGACTTCCAGTCCGTAGTAAATGGCAGCCATGATGCTGAACCTCTTCATGGTAACAGCATCCAGAGAAAATGTGCAGTTTTCGATCAGCTTAGAAACCATATCAGCCATCCGCTGATACTCGTCTTTCAACTGTTTCTTCTTGATGTTGCCGGACAACATCTCCCCTTCTTTGGTGCAGATCGCCCAGAACTGTTGGTGCTTGTCCTCCGTCAGCACAGTGACGTCATGTCATCCTCTGTTAGGAAGACCAAAGGTCTCGTGAAGGACAACACGAGTAATGACGATGGATTTACCACCAACTGTAGCTTTGATTTCCATACTTGTGAAATCAACAGATGCGGTCTTGTAGTACTCCAAAACCTGGTCAGTCCAGATTACTCCTTCATTGTACTCCATGAAGTTTACCTGTAAGGCCGACTTGAACTTTTCCAGCAGTTCTTTCATCAGATCGGTACCAGATTGGTAATAGGAATAATAGACTAAGTACATACCTTTAGCAGCCATTGAATCTGTTGGAAGTTAAAGAAACAAGAAGATTTTTGCAGAAAATTGCAAGTATTTTCTCTCAAGTGCTCTTTGAATGTTTTGGGTGCGTAAAGAGCTACTCAGCTGATCAGATCTGGATTTATAGAGTTAGGGTATCTTGGTTTCTGTTATACCAGCTAACCGTTAGATCCATTTCTTGTCAAGTCTGATCGTGCGGCGTCAGTTACAACCTTTCGAATTCAAATCGCATTAAATGAGGAGCGGGAAAAGTACCGCTCTTATGTTACTTGTAAAAGCGCGTTTTTGGATATAACGTTTTAAACAGTAAGCTTTTACTCAAGTAATCAGATTAGTGAAATAAATACTTATCTGATGGACTACTGTCCTGATGACAAAGCTGTTATCAATGAAAGCCAATAACTGATAAGCTTCCTCGGTTGTTTGTCAATCCAGCTAGATAATAAATCTTCAATCTTCAAGACTTTAATCTTCTATTGAAAATATAACTTCAACTAACTGTCATCAACAAATTTCATCTTTTAATCAGAAGTACCGCTAGTCTTACACGTTCCCCCTGACTTTAAGAATTCATAAGTTAACTAGTCTGTTGAGAGTTAATCCTTGAAGATAAATAAGATGAGTAAGTTGTTGAACTTCAGTCTTCTGTTGAGTTCCCCCTCAGCTTATGCATTCAATTTTAATAAACCCAGTTCAGCTCTTAGAGTTGAAAACCTTGTCTCACTTAGAGGTTTTGTGAAGATGTCAGCAATCTGTTTTTCAGTAAACACATATTCTATCATGACATTTCCTTTATCCACATGATCTCTAATAAAATGATGTTTGATCTCAATATGCTTAGTCATTGAATGACTTGTAGTATTCTGAGTAAGGCTGATTGCACTTGTATTGTCACAGTAGTAGGGATTCCACTGATTTTTATGTTGTAATCTTCAAGTTGATGCTTCAACCATAATATTTGTGCACAGCAAGCTCCAGCAGCTATGTATTCATCTTCAGCAGTTGATATGGATACTGAAGTCTGTTTCTTACTCATCCATGAGATCAGACGACTACCTAAGAACTGACAGGCACCTGTTGTGCTCTTTCTGTCAATCTTGCAGCCAGCAAGGTCAGAATCTGAATATCCAATGAGTTCAAATCCAGATTCCCTAGGATACCATAATCCCAATCTTCAGTACTTTTAAGATACTTGAGTATCCTTTTGGCAGCTAAGAGGCGAGATTCCTTAGGATTTAATTGAAACCTCGCGCAAACCCCAACAGAGTACATAATATCAGGTCTGCTAGCTGTTAAGTATAACAGTGACCCAATAATTCCTCTGTACTTGGTTATGTCCACTGATTTTCCATCTTCATCATTATCCAAGAGAAGACTAGTAGACATTGGAATATTAGCAGTGGAGCTAGTTTCCATACCAAATTTCTTGAACAAATCCTTAGTGTATTTTGCTTGGCTGATGAATATTCCATCAGGCAACTGTCTTACTTGCAAACCAAGAAAATAATTAAGTTCTCCCATCATGCTCATTTCAAACTTGTTCTGCATCAGCTTTGAGAACTTATCACACATCTGTTGATTAGTTGAACCAAAAATAATATCGTCCACATAAATTTGCACAAGCAAAATATGTTCTTCCCACTCAATATTGAACAGGGTCTTGTCTACCTTACCTTTACGAAAACCTTTAATTAAGAGGAAATCAGATAGGATATCATACCATGCTCTTGGAGCCTGTTTCAGTCCATATAGGGCTTTCTTCAGACGATACACCTTGTCTTCTTCTTGATAAGCTTCAAATCCAGGTGGTTGTTCAACATAAACTTCTTCTTGCAATACTCCCTTGAGAAAAGCTGATTTCACATCCATCTGATAGACTGTGAAATTTTTGTGAGCAGCATAAGCAAGAAAGAGTCTGATTGCCTCTAATCTTACTACTGGTGCAAAAGTTTCATCAAAGTCAATGCCTTCTTCTTGGCAATAGCCCTTGGTCACTAATCTTGCTTTATTTCTGGTGACAACACCATCTTCATTCATTTTATTCCTAAATACCCATTTAGTACCAATGACTCTTTGATGACTTGGTCTAGGAACTAAGTACCAGACTTCATTCCTTTCAAATTGATTTAGCTCTTCTTGCATAGCTTCAATCCAGTTTGAATCACTGAGAGCTTCTTCAATTTGTTTGGGCTCAATTTGAGATAGGAAGCTGACAAACATTGCTTCACTTGCAGCAGCTCTCCTTGTCTTCACTTTATCCAAAGGATCACCAATCACCAGCTCTGGTAGGTGATTCTTGAGCCATCTAAGATCAGGTTGCAAATCATAATGTTGTCCTTTGCTTTGATCTTGCAACACTACTGTTGGAGATCCAGTAGTAGTCTGTTGAACAGCCTCTGGTCTGTCAGCTGTTTGCAACTCGTCTGTTAGACAATCAGCATTGTGATTTTGAACAGATCGCCATGATATTGCAGTGCCACAAGATTCTTGAATATATTGAACCATTGATCTCAGTCATAAACATTCTCGACTTGCTTCTTATAATGCCAAATTTCAGCATGATTGGATGAAGTGGTTGCTAGAGTTTGTTTAACAGATCGCCATGATATTGCAGTGCCACCATAAGTAAATACATATCCACTTTGTGATCTACCTTCGTGTGGATCAAAAAGATAACCTGCTACATGTGCTTCGGTATCTCTAGAGTAAAATAAGCTCATGTCTATTGTTCCACGAAGATAACGTAAAATATGTTTAACTTCATTCCAATGCCTTTGTGTTGGTGCAGAGCTATACCTTGCCAGTAAGTTAACCGAGAAGGCTATATCAGGTCTCGTACAATTTGCAAGATACATCAAGGATCCAATTGCACTTAGATAAGGTACTCCAGGACCAAGCAATTCTTCATTTTCCTCCCGAGGATGGAAAAGACCTTTCTCTATATTCAAAGATCGGACAACCATGGGACTGCTCAATGGATTAGCTTTGTCTATATAAAATCTCTTCATAATCTTTTCTGTATATACCGATTGATGGATAAAGATTCCAGTTGATATATGTTCGATCTGCGGGCCGAGACAAAACTTTGTTTTCCCGAAATTCTTCATCCCAAATTCTTTCACTAAATAGTTTGCGATCTTTATGAGCTTTTCAGGAGTTCCGACAAGATTTAAGTCGTCCACGTATACCGCAATAATGGAAAATTCATTCTCAAATCTTTTAATGAAAACACATGTTGGTTTCTCGAGATTTTGTATACAAATCCCACATCGGTTAACTATTATTAAACGGATGTGTTAGATAAATGGTGGAAAATTCTAGGGTGCCACTACGTTAGGTGCCACTAATTATCACATTAAGTGGTATTACCATACAATGTGTATCACATTGTATGGTATAACTCACATGTGACAGTACATGCTCACATTACATAGTATTGTAGTATTTATTCAAAATTAGGTGGTATTATCACACAATGTGTGTCACATTCTATAGTACGTATAAATTATACTCATATATAACAGTACGGACTCACATAACATAGTATTAACCTCATATATTCAATATGACCACACATCATGTAACATGTATTCCACTTTAAGTGGTACTGTACCACAACAAATGATATTATATATATTTAGTAACATCAAATAGTAAATTATTTTCTAATAAATTATTATGAAAATAAATAAATGAATGTTACAATAATATTTTAAAATAAATAGTATGTAATTTTTTTTGAATAATTAATATTAACTTTGGAAAAATTGCATAAATCACCTAATATAGAATAAATACTACATGACGTGGGATCATATTAAATATATGGGGTTAATACTACGTAATGTGTGCTCGTACTATCACATGTGAATTACAAAATAAAATGTAATACAAATTTCGTTGTAATACCACCTAATGTGGAATAAATACTACATGATGTGGGGGTCATACTAAAAATATGGGGTTAATACTATGTAATGTGAGCCGTACAGTCACATATGAGTTATACCAAACAATGTAATACGCATTGTATGGTAATACCACCTAATGTGGTAATTAGCGGCAGCCTAGAATTTTCTGATAAATGGTTACTGTCAAAAATATATTTAAGTCTTTTTTGAATTTTTAATATGACATGTATTTAAGAATATATCAAAACTAAGGTTATCATCCTCTCTCTTCAAATACATGTTCACATTAAAAAAAAATATTCAATCAATTAAAGAGATGCTCAAGCTCCTATAGCTACTTTTATGAACTCAACTTTAGGAAAAATAAATTAATCCGGAGACAACATTTTATGTCAAGTCCTTCACATTATGCATTGCCAACCTGTTTTTCCTGTTGGAATAAAAGTGGTTTATTAGTCACTATTATCATTTATAATTTAAAAAATAACATTTTACCCCCTATAAAAAATTTAAAGAATCAATTTGCATCATTAAAACCAAGTAAACAATTACACCGTGTTCAACAAGAGAAAATCCTACTTATAAGCAAGAATCATGCAAAACACAACTATATTATTAAGAGTTGATAATATAGTATATTATCCAGTGGTTTTTTTGCAAGTTAACTCCTTGTGATATGTCTAATGGACAATTTACCTCCCTGTGAAATAAAAATAGACAATTTAACTCCCTGTAAAATGAATAATGAACAATTTACCTCCTGTGATATAAAAATAGGCAATTTACCTCCCTGTAAAATGAAATAATGAGCAATTTATCTCCCTGTGATATGAATAATTGAACAATTTAGAAGGAGACAATGTTCTTCTTTTGTAAAAACACAGGGAGGCATGTTGCCCTTTTTCTTATCACAAAGAGTCAAATTGCCTATTTAGAATATCATGGGGAGGTATTTTGCCCTTCTATTTATCACAGGAAGTTAAATTGCCTATTTAGAATAACACAGGGAGTTGATTTGCTATTCGCTCATTATCCAGTAGGAGTACTGTAGAATCATTATGTAAGGTATGTTTGTTGAATATTTATATAAATATATAGGAACTTTTCAAAAACATCGAAATAAATTTGTAAACTGATGGACAAACATTATGACCATTGGTTACATGGAGAGGGATTTTTAAACTTGAGCATTTGCATATTATAGGTACATTATATTCTAAATCCAAACTAATCTGTCCCAATAATCTTGCTTCCTCTAGGTTTGGCACGGAGTTTTAGACAATTTGTTAAAAAAAAAAAAAAATTGTTATTTTTTTAGAGAGAAGTGGAGCCATGTTTTGGGACGTCCCAAAATAGAAATAGGAGCAAGAAAAGTGGGATGGATGGAGTATAATAGATAATAGAATATTACTACTTATAGATATTAATATGGATTTCAAATTAAATGGATACTTATATATATATATATATATATATATATATATATATATATGTATGTATGTCTTTTGACCCCAAATGAGTTTATTTGATCAAATACTAATTTTCTGGAGTTTTGATTTTCTTTTTAAATTTCTGAAAATTATCAATTAATGTCTTTTGTTAAATTTCCATTTACTCCCAAAGATAAGTTTTGCATGTTATCTTTTCTAAGTTCATCACTTTAATTTAGCAAGGATAATTAATCTAAATTATAGGCAATTATTTAGACAAAGTCTACCCTTTATATACGCTAATCAACTTAATTTCTAAGATTACCCAATTAACACATAAAAATAAATATAATAATACAATTTTTTCTGCAAAAACCATTATCATCTTTTCAACTCCATTTTTGTGCACTAACCCTCAACTAGGGATTAAATTCCAGAACCCAAACAACAAAGCTTTTTGTTTTTCAATAAAATTTTCAACTACTAAAATGCAAATATAGATCACTGTTATTTCACTCACAACATAGACTTGTACACTTTCCTAATGAGAGATCACCTTAACCAAAAACTAAATAATAACTAATTACATATTCATACAAACTTCTCATATGCTCAAACACTTGAATTCAACCTTTTCTTATACCCTTTTTCTACGACGACTACACTCATCACTCATTTCATTTTGCATGTTAAATAATATAATGTTACCTAAATTATTACTTTTCTTTAGAGCCTCATGAGCTCTTTGTGCATCTCTTAACGGATATTTATCTTCAATGATGAACTCGAGCTTTTCAACAACAGGCCATGAATTCGTTCGTACTTCATCAATTACTAAAGCCTTCTCATCCATACTTTCAGATCGTATATCGACCTCTTGTGTTTACAAAAGGAAACAATATGTTGGTATTATAATAAATATGTAGGAAATATAAACAAATAAATAAATGAAACATAATTAATATAGAATAAACATACCATAGTATTCAAGATGCATTATATTCGCAATTCCAAACATTATACTAGTCTTCTCATACCCATGCAAGTTGATAATAGCCACTTTACCCAGTAAGTCACAGCAAAGTAAATTCTCATTAAGATGGCGAGTTCCATAATCCAGTAAAAAATCAACACCTGCAAGAAGTTGGTCAGTGACAAATTCAAAAACAAAATCATGTTTACCTAATCTTAGTTTACAAATAGAAATGTACATTTGATATTGTTATAAGTTGTTAAATTATCATAGAATCGATAAACTCATTAACATTGGAAAATGTCAAATATACTCCAAAACAACCTCGTATGAAAAAGAGAATAATGCTCTCTCAGCCATGTATGAGAATCAAAAGTTTATAGGAATATAAGCAACTTTATTCCTAGCTTAGACAGATAATATGTTTCAAAGAAACAATAGCCCAACCTTTTAAATCTTAAGAATTACTTTCATGTTATGGAAAATAAAATTTGTTGCAAGGTTCTAGGGTCTAAACAAAACAATGCTTAATAGTGGATATGAGCATTACAATTTGGACTAAAATGAGATTGTTATGCGTTTTTGCAAGAAGACAGGAAAACCTATTTCATACAATATCCATCTAGAAGGTAGGGAAGCCTATTTCTTTCCTTTGGCTCAATAAATTATTTAATGCTAATAATGAGACAATGTCTTGGAAGCATGAGATACACTTATGTGGCCGACATATGAAAACGTATACATTTTGTTTTTTAGAGATGATGATATAGACTAAAATAGTGTTTTGCTTATTGTTTGATGCAAATAAAGGGATGTGAAAGCATGAGAAAGCAACAAATATTCTGATAAAATGAAAGATTTCATAATACCTCGCCCGTTTTCTTTCTTAACCAACTCAACAAAGTCATTACTTGTGTGGTTAATGCATACATCAGCACCATATTTTTGACAATCTTCTACTTCTTGATCAGTTCCTAAAAATTTGCGAGAAAAAAAAACCTGATAAATTGAGTAATTGACAACATTTATGTCGTAACTTGTTCCTAGATATTATAAACATAAACAATAAATTATATCATAATACCTGTAGCGGCAATTACCTTCATGCCCATGTATTTGGCAAATTGTATCGCCAATACACCAAGGCCACTTGCACCTTCGCGAATCTGTCATTGTCCAAAAAATAAGTAAATGCAACATAAGAATGAAAAATCCTTTGATGTACATGTATCATGTAATATATAGTTTAAACTTTTAAGTAATTAAAAGATTTCTAACCAATATTATTTCTTCTTTAAGCATCATTCTATCTTCTTTGTGAATAAAGCCAGCCAAATATTACATGCAATGGAAGACAAACACGCAGCATCTTCTAAGGTAATTGAATCAGGAACTCGAAGAAGAAACTTGACAGGTACAACCACTTGTTCAGCATAGGCTCCTCCATCTACCAGAGCACACACCTGTATCATACTAGAATAAGTTAACACAATAATAAAACACATGTTTCCTCAATCTATTAAAAATAATTCTCTAGTTTTGGTTTGGAAACAATAAAACATAGAAAGATGATATTTACCCTTTCTCCGATCTTCCAGTCTTGTACATTTCTCCCAACAACGGAGATTACTCCAGAGCATTCGATGCCCGGGCACACGTCATAGCCTTTAACTAAATCATTATTGTTCACGCCAATTCCACAAATCGTTAGCAGGACTTCATCATCTTTAATTTCGGGTGTTTTGATTTCCTTAAGCTTTAACATACTTGAAAACCAACTTTTCTTAAAAAACGCCGCATTCATTCTTGCTCTATCATGTTATATCAACGTCAGCGTATCATTGCTATCTCAAATTGAGTTGAGGAATTATTTATGGGATTGTTCAAGAGTTGTTATAAGTAGAAAGAATTGAATATGGGTGTGAAAATCCATTTCAATAGAACTTGACAAAATCTAAAAATATTCATGCATAAAATTGTATACCATGACAAATTCATCAAATATTAGACATGGTATTATAAATCTAAAGTCTAAACCATGAAAAGGTTAAGATTATACTACAAATTAAGGTATATCCAAATATACAAGAGAAGCTACTAAACAAGTATGAACAATCCCAATGTTTATTTGAACGTAATAGATGCTAGAAACAATGCCTCAAAAGAAAAGCTATTCAGTGCATATAAGAGATTTGATTTGAGTCACATGATGAGAAAATATTTACTTTTTTATATAAACACACAGATATAGGGTTATAACTCTTCCCCAAATATAAAAATTATGTTTGACAAATAATCCTCCTTTTCACTTGTTTTTCAAATATCCAACTTTCTCAATAAAAGAAGGTAACAAACACGTAAATCAACCAAACAGCGCCAAAAAAGTAAACAAACTGAATTTTTGTCATTAAATTTTAATGTATGAGAAAAATATAAGAAAACAATGCAATATTTTTCTTACCCTTTTACAATGATTATTTGTAAACGGTCCTTACACAATCAATTAACTCCAAAAAAATCTAAGTTGAAAAGCATGAATGTCCAATTAAAATGAGTACAATTTGTTGGTTAAATTGGTACCAGTTTATTTAGTATTTACTACACATGATAAAATTAACAAGAACCAAATGTTTCCATCCTTAAAAAAAAGGACAAGTCTTGTTTTAGTAATCTTAAATTGATATGAAAGCAAAGAAAGGTTTCAACTTTTATCATAAGCATGTTCCTTGGATTTATAGTTTAGCAAACTTCTCATGAGGATTTAGTAAATTATAAAATGGTCTATGAGGCATTAATCATTTCCAGAACTAGAAGTCTTGAAGTCATCTATTTTTTCTTGTTTAAGTTCTAACCTCAACGCATAGTAATCAAAACATCAATCTTTCTGATGGATTTCCGTTATTTTCAAGACAAATAGGGTATCGCATAAATCGAACTTTATTATATTACAAATCAAATATCCTAATCCTACTTCCCAAATTAGTGAAGTACCTCAAAAGTCAAAATATTTCCTACATCAGAACTTGTAAAATAAGTAATTTATCAAAATTGAACTGGATTGTGTAAAAAATTATGCATATATAATATACATAGTTTGATAAATGGAATAAATGGACATGTAATACTTTGAAATTCTGAACAACAAAGAAGAGACCATATCTAAGTCATAGTTTGGAAACCATGTTTATGAATGAAAAAGCTAAAGCTTTAATAATGAAAATCATTTCAAAGAGAATAAGAATACCTCAAGAATACTTATATAATTGAAGGAGATAAGGTCCACATTCTTTTATGAGTACAATGACATTCCAATATGAACAACCTTCAACCATGGCTTCACACATCAGTTTACGTCAAATACCAAGGCCAAAAGTCTTGCATTTAATTGCAAAGAAAAATGACCTTGTTATACATGTGGTGGACAATGTCACGTTTTTCAAATCTTGGCTAATATGTCACCCATGGTAATGAAGGTACAACCTATAATTCCTAAAAAGCGATTTATTTTTGCACAGTGGGAGCAACCCATTAGGTCGTAGTTTACAACCATTAACCTAAGGGAACAATTTTTCAACTTAACAAAAATGTGGCGAGATTACTAAGGCATGGGCCAAAGCTTAGTTTTTTGAACTCAAAAGGTTATAAAACTTGATATAAATGTAACGCCAAAAAATATTTGAAAATCAAAACTTAGAAGACAAAGAAAGAGAGGATGGAGTTCTTCCTTTCGGTGTCTCATCCCTAGGACTAGCCTGCTCTGTATGTTTTTTAGTTGGAACGAAAACAGAAAACTTGCAAGAGATATACAATAACAAGTAACTCCTTTCAATAGAACCACAACATAAATCTTCATTTGCAAGCCAAGGGCACCACAACAACACACTTTTATATATATTTATATATCAAGAGTAAAATTACTGTGTTTTACAAATTGAATTGGACATTTTAAGGTGCAGAGAAATGTGGACGTGCAACATTTTTTAAAACTCAAAAGTATTTTATAAATTGAATTGGACAAGTTGTTCTGTCACTTTTAAATTAAATGATCATATTCATTTTATTTGAAGATAGTATTGATAAGTATATACTCTTTCATGTAAGTTTGTGAAGACAAACTGTATAGTATTATCAAATTAAGTATTCTCGTATTTATCTTTACTAATTAATTTATTTTACCCAATAATCTTTACATGATTATTTACAATATATGTAGATATCTAATATATATATATATATATACACGGTGAATTTGTTGAAATTATTATACATAGTATTAATAATTATGTTAATTTATATCAGACTGCATTGGTTTTTGGTTCAACTTCAATGGAAATATGCAGTGCCCAGCCTGCAGAAGAATGATCATTCGTTAACTGGCGATTTGACGATGATTATTCAAGTACCGATTCCGAGGAGAACGAAGAAGATGTCGTAAGCAATGTTTTAAAAATCGGATCGGACATCAAACCGATAGCTTTACTGATTACTAGTTAAATCGATTTAACAGTTTTAATCATTGATTCAACCGGTGTGACGTCATTACAATATAATATTTTAATTTTAATTTTAATATATGTAATCAACTATTTAAAAAATGTACAATATTCATTTTTTCAAGTTTATTTCCATAAACTAAATGTTTATCTCATGATCAATTATTTTTCCTACAAAATTTGAGTTAAGAATGAATGATAGCAACGAAATTACAAGTATGATAACATGATATCAACGCAATAATTCAAATTATAATAAACACCATATCAAAAACTATAATTTTATTACTAATCACCTATGAAAAATAGAAATTGTTGATCAATTTTATCATTGTATTATATAAAAGAAATAAAAATACATGAAGTTTGTGAAAAAAATGACTTTTCTAATGAATTTGATACTCAAATATATTTATATAACTTTATTATATATAAGATTTTCTTTTTTTTTGTTGATTTTGTTTAATTCAAAGTGAAAAATAGAAGAAGAGATGTTAGAGTATTGTTTAAGTTTAAAGGTCACGGACAGTGGTTCAATCGGTCAACTGGTTTATTGTTTTTACCATTTTTGATCGGTTTTTTTCGGTTCAAACTGGTCAGGAACAAAGCTGATTTTGAAGGATTAACCGAATCGAATTGGCAACTGGTTACCGGTTAAACCGGTCGAACTAACTAGTCCAGTCCGATTTTTAAAACACTGGTTGTAAGAGATCGCGATTCTTATGAGAGTTATTTTAGAGAATATTCCGCAAAATGCGTTGAAGGATTATTTTAGTCATGAGATGTCTAAGTATTTCGGCAGTTCGGAAAAAATGTTGATTTGAGAGTGTGACACAAATGTGGAAAGTTCCCATAAAAACCGAAACTTTCTTTAATGAACTAACGTAGATTAAAACAAAGTAAACAATTACACCATTTTCAACAAGAGAAAATCCTACTCATAATCAAGAATCATGCACAACACAACTATATTATTAAGAGTTGATAATATAGTGTATTATCCAGTAGGAGTGTAGAACCATTATGTAAGGTATGTTTGTTGAATATTTATTTAAATATATAGGAACTTTTCAAAAACATCCAAATAAATTTGTAAACTGATGGACAAACATGATGACCAACATGGTTTACATGGAGAAAGATTTTTAAACTTGAGCATTTGCATATTATATTCTAAACCAAACTAATCCGTCCCAATAATCTTGCTCCCTTTAGGATTGGCACGGAGTTTAGATAATTTGTTAAAAAAGTAAATTTTTGTTATTTTTTTAGAGAGAAATAGAGTCATATTTTGGAACGTCCTAAAATAGAAATAGGAGCAAGAAAAGTGGGACGGAGGGAGTATAAGAGATAATAGAAGATTACTACATATAGATATTAATATGGATTTCAAATTAAATGGATACTTTTATATTGTATAACTCTGTATAATATATATATATATATATATATATATATATATATATATATATATATATATCAAATACTGATTTTCGGAAGTTTTAATTTTCTTTTAACCCCCAAATGAGCTTATTTGATCAAATACTGATTTTCGGAAGTTTTAATTTTCTTTTTAAATTTCTGAAAATTATCAATTAATGTCTTTAGTTAAATTTTCCATTTAAGATAAGTTTTGCATGTTATCTTTCTAAGTTCATCACTTTAATTTGGCAAGGATAATTAATCCAAATTAAAGACAATTATTTAGACTAAGTCTACCCTTTATGTACGCTAATCAACTAAATTTCTAAGATTACCCAATTAACACATAAAATAAATATAATAATACAATTTTTTCTGCAAAAACCATTATCTGTTATGAAACTTAGGATAAAAGTATGAACAAATTGTAGTAAACAAAGTATAATATGAAGGGAGATATAAGATTATGTAGAGAAAGCTATTTCATCTCTTTTCATTGATAATAGAATGTATGTAGTTGTTCTTGTACAAAGTGAGGGTGAACTCATCTATATATAGGAGTTCAGGATTACATATGTCTTGCAAAGAAAAGTGATGGGTGACTTCCCATGCATTGTGATACATGGCTACTCAACAAGTTGTAACACTTGTATATGCATGTCTATAAGCTTCCACAAGATCTTCATTTGTAGGATAAGGGTGAAGATGAAGAACACTGAAGACAATTTGTAAAGGGAGGTTTTGATGCATTCCAAAACTTCAAATCTGCTAAGTATGGATTAACTTAGCTGATGTCCCTTTGAAGAATTTTTTACTAAGTAAAGAAGATATCAGAAGAGTCAAAATTCAAGGTCCAAAGGCTACTGATCTGCTGAAGGGAAGAAATCAGACTGGTGAAGATCAGCCGACTCAAAACAGATTTGTTCAACTTTGAGATCAGCTTTGTTCGCCATCAGACTTGTCCTTTCGTCTGCTAAGTGAAAAAGATCAAGAAGCCTTCCCAACGGTAATAAATGCCCCTGGAAGTAATAAATGCTGAAGTACAAGGCTATTAAAGACAAATGATTGAAGAAATGTTTCGCATCAGCTGGGTGCATTTAATGCTGCCTGCAGAAAAGTACTGTTGACAGTACGGACAGACTGCAAAGAGTCGTTCGCGGAAATTAAGGACCAGTACTCGAGGTTTTTGAATCTTGTCTCTCTTCAACGGACATTTTTCAAACCTCAAGTATAAATAGCTGTGAGAGACGAAGAGAAAAACAACAACACAATCTCTGAGAGAATTTCGAAGCAGAACTCTTTAAGTCTCAGGAACAGCTCACTCATCAGCTTTGTCATTTGTTGACAAAAAGCAGAGTTGAAGAACAACGAAAAATACATCTTCTGAGTGATTTTGTAATAGTGAGTGTTGTGTGAAGTAGATATCCATCTTTGTGAGTGATATTACTTCGGAGAGTAGGAGTTTCTGAGTGATTTCCTACTGCGCACTTGTGGCCCTTTCATTTGTTGATTGGCGCAAGCAGAGTATACTGTAAAATTTGTGATTATAGTATAACCCAAGATCTGAGTGACTTGGAAGAGTGGACTAAAGGATATTTAAATCCATATAACCACTATAAAAATTATGTGTGTTTTTACTTGCATAAAAACACTTTGATTTAACTGTTTGAAAAGTTTTTTAAGGAAAGGAGTTTTATAAAACTGGGGAACAAACATTCAAACTACTGAGTTTACTTGTGAAAAACACTTTACAAATCCGCTGCAAGTACTCTAAGTATTGAAACTGTTTTTAGCAAAATCAGCTAAGTAATTATCAGATTAATGGTCACTAAAGCTGTTCAAAGATTTGTTCGCGATCAGCCAAGTAACTTACTGTTCGGTAACAGCTTAGTCTGTTCAAGTTAGAACAAAAGTTTTAAAGTTAAAAATTGTTAAAAAGTTTAGAGGTCTATTCACCCTCCCCCTCCCCCCCTCTAGACCTCATCTGACCACTTGGGACCAACAAGTGGTATCAGAGCAGGTGGTTCATTAGAATCAGCTGCCTGATCAACGAGCTTGATCCAAGTGTTTTTCAAAGGTTTTCAAACTTTTCAAAAGAGCATATTTTGAAAAATTAAAATTTTTGAAAAATGGATTGTATCAGCCATGTTCCCCACATAGCTGGTATGAGCTTTGAAGACTGGAAAATCATAATGGAGATTTTCCTGGCTGCTTACAATGATAACATGTACACATGTATCATCAAAGGTCCATTAAAATTCACCAAGACTATCACGGTTGATGATGCTGATATAGTAGTGGAAAAAGATCTAACTGAAATGACAGCCGATGAAATAAAGCTGTTCAATCTGGATAAAGTTGTCCGTTTCATCATGACCAAGGCCCTTGATAATGATCGATTTGACAAAGTCAATCACTGCAAGACTGCCAAAGAGATGTGGGATAAGGTTCGTGACATGAGCGAAGGAAACGACGCCATCAAAGAGCATCAGTTGAGTGTTGCTCTGGAAAAGCTGGACAACTTCAAGATGAAGTATGCGGAAACCATTGATCAGATGGATACAAAGTTTACAAGGACGCTGAATGAAGTGCTAAAGCTTGGAAAAACCTTCACTGATAAGGAGATAACCGTCAGAGTTCTGAAGGCTCTACCTCCAAAGTTCAATATGAAGGTGACAGCCATGGAAGAGTCCAGAGATCTGGGAAATATTTCACTCACCGAGCTGTTCTCAATACTCAAGGCGTACGAGTATAAACTGCCAAGAATGGGTGTTGAAGAAACCTCTACTTCAAGTCCCACAGCTGCACTGGTTGCTGCTGAAAATCCTAGAAGGCCAGCCTACAAAAGCAAAGAAGTGGACTCATCTGATGAAGCCACAATACTCAACCAAAAGGAGTATACTGCTGGAGACGTTTCATTGCTGATGAACAACTTCAAAAAGTCTACAGACGGAAAATGAAGAACAAATATAACAATGCTTCTACTTCTAACCCTACTTCTTCTTCTCAGGATAAGGATTCTTACAAATTGTCTTCAGAGCCTTCATCTTCATCCTTATCCAACATAAATTGTTGGTTATTGTTACTTGAAGCTGCTGAGATGAATTCATCGGAGTTAAATGGTTACTTGTATACCTTATTCTGCTATTTGCTTCATTTGTTTGATATTATATTTTCTTCTTTGGTTTGCTTTAAATACTTTACTTTGATTCATCTATTTTTAATTTTTCCTTTTTCTGTATTTATATGTCAGTGTTCAGACCATTGAGGTATGGCTCGAGTACTTTAACTGCTTTTATTTATAGCATATCATTTTTTCTTAGCCTATTTTATATGGTGGCTTTGGTCAGTTTATTTTTATTGTAGGTGCAATTGCTTTTTTTTCCAGGTGAGGACCTCTTCTTACATTAATTAAGATGTTAATTTCTTCTTTACGAAATATTTATATGAAATATTTTCTATTCCAGACTAATTTATATGCTAGGCTACTCTATTTAGATTTTTAATGCAGTTGTAAATGTTTTTAGCTTCATGGATTGAACTGGCCTATATTATAAGGTTAACTTGCTAACTGGCGCATGTGATGACCTGATTGGGGACCCTAACAACACCTTCAACATCGACAATTGATTCACGAGTCAATCTAGTCGTGAATTTTACCATCTGCGGGTTGACCAAATCAATCGCCACAGTCAAAACACACTGAACAATAAGCCCCATTCTTCGTAACAATATAAATGCCATTTTCTTCCCAACGGAGCGGATCACATATCCGCGACCACGTACAACACAACATGATCCTTCATTTCACCGTTCAAGTGTTCTAATTCTATATATACCTTCACAGATATATCTCTGGATTGTAAATCAGTCAAAGGTACATCACCATACATATCGGTCCACAGGTCGTCTTCATCGACTTTGAGGGCGGAGATGGCTGCAGTGGCAGCTTCTTGACGTTTGCACTAACGTTCGAGATTGGTGACTTCTTTCTTGGAGAGCTTTTTCTCGACTGGTTCCATTGCGAGTTGATTTGGAGAAATGACGGTACATGTAGGGATTCAGGGTTTAGTTTAATTAAACCCCTTTCTTGGAGAGCTTTTTCTCGGCTAGTTCCATTGCGAATCTATTTGGGAGTAATGGCGGGACTGGAATGAAGAGATGTAGTGATTCAGGGTATAGTTTAATTTGTAACACCCCGTAAATTTAAAATATTTTAAATAAATTTATTGAATTTTTAACCCGATTTTGTGTGACGTATTTTATTTTTAATAAACATAGTATTTCTTTTAACCTAAACATACAATTAAAATTTTCGAGCACAAAAATTGAACTCTTGTGTGCATTAATTATTTCCTATAGCATATTGGACTTAGAAATAATTTTATAAAGTGGTAAATTCCTTTTGAAAAGAAAAGGGGTCGTTTTATAATATTTTTGGACTTAATTGTACAAAAAAAAATATTTTGGGGTGAAATTGCACTTTCCCAAAACTTCGGTTGGACAAAGTGAAAAATCGCCCCAATCTTTTCATTTATGCAGCAAAGTAATGATGGTTCCTGCTGCCATCTCTCTCTTGGGTGAAGTTTTCTTCACCAAACAAGAAACCAAGTATGGGTGGGAGAAGGAAATGATTATATTTTCCTTCCCCATGTAGTGTGTATAGATGTATATACATCTTTAATATGAAAATAGGCTCTTATATATATAGTCACTCCCTCACTCTCTTCCATTCTTGCTAAATACTTAAACAAGTGAGTGAATATACAAGAGGAAACAATATAAGAGAGTTAGAAAGAAAATAAAGGGAGATTAGTGAGTGTTCTTTTGGAGGGAGGAAGGACCACCACCACCACCGCCGCCGCCG
This sequence comes from Penstemon barbatus, assembly GCA_003313485.2. Classification (NCBI taxonomy): domain Eukaryota; kingdom Viridiplantae; phylum Streptophyta; class Magnoliopsida; order Lamiales; family Plantaginaceae; genus Penstemon; species Penstemon barbatus. The sequence goes on along the minus strand of CM064878.1, from coordinate 27,801,551 downwards.
TGTCACCACCGCCACCGTGCTTCCGCCACTACCGGAATCCACCGCCGCCGCCACCACCGGAGTCAAAGGCAGTGAGCTTGGAGAAGAAAATCAACTACAACTATTCAAGGTTTAGGTATAAACCATTTCTACCCCTTTTGGTGTTTTTGTTTGTTAGTTGTTTTAAGAAATAAGTTTATGTAGAAAAGACTGCAAATCCTTGTTTTTCTTTTTAAAACTTCTTGAATCCTAGATCTAGAGTTTCGATTTTTTTATTCTAGTTTTGAAGTTTTGATTTTCTTATGTGAAAGAGTTAATTTTTTTTGACTTTATTAAAGACCTATGTTTGAGTTTTCAAACTTTTATCTAAACAAGCATATTTTTATAAAATGTCATGAAAGTTGGTTTTTGATGTTTTAGTTATGAATGGTGATTGAAAATAAAGGATTTGAAATTTGATCTTGAAATGTTGGTTGATGTATATTGTTGGGTTATGAAATAATGACACTTTTATTTCAAGTTTAAAAGAGTTTTGTGGTTAAAAATAAAGATTTCAAAACTTGGAATGTTGTTGAAATAAAAAAAGTTGATCTTTTATCTTTGAAAAAATTTTGAATCTTATTTTGTAAGTTTGAATTGTAAATTTATTAACCAAACGTTTTGATTGTTTATTTTGTGGGTAGAAAATATAATTATTACATAGTAGAGGGGGGGTACAATTTCCGGTGAGATGGCCGGAGCCACCCCACCATCGGCCGAAAGTCGGCCGGCTATCAGCCGGCCACTGGGCCTGTTGCTTTTGCAATAGGCCCGCAATAGGCCCAGGTCTCTAATTTGGGCCTGCTGCATTTAGGCCCCTTTGTGGACTGGCCCAAAAACCAGTCCACATCATAAAAAAAAATAAAAAATAAAGATTTATAGTAAAAATTCTGAGAATAAATCTAAATATTATATTCTGAAAATAAATTTGAAATAGCAAGTAATATAAAAATCATTTTAAAAAAATGAATTTATAAGTTATCTTTAATTACTAAACTTAAAATTCGAAATTAAATATATAATAAATAAATCTAAAAATAATAAAACTGGTACTAATAAAATTTGAAATTTAAATTCTGAAAATGAAGTTTGCAAATATTGAACACAACATTAGTTCTAAAATAACCAAAATAATAATAATAATAATTTTGGATAAATTTTTGAAAATAAATAATAAACCCATTTTTATGAATAATAAAATATTTTTCCGAAAGTAAATATTTTACTTAAATAATTTGGAAAAAAGAAAAGAAAGAAGAATTTTAAATAAAATATAAGAACTTTCTTAATAAGAAATCTAATTAATTTTGAAAAAAATAAAGTAATGTTAAATAATAATAAATTATTTTCCGAATAAGATCATGATTGAATAATACTTTTGAAACGATAATAATTTCAAGGGTACAATAATTATTAATTAAATAAAATAGAATAATTCATAATTTTGGAAAATAAAATAAAATTATTTGAAAATATTTATTCAGAAATAAATAATTTAAAAATAAAATAAAATATTTTGATTAATTGCTGAATTTAATTAATTCAAAAATAAAATTTTTATATATAAAATATAATTTTAATTAATCTTGAATATTAATTTTCCATAAAGAAAATTAGTAGAAAATTTGATTAATATTTTCTGGAAATAAATAAATTAAAATAATTTGGATAATTATTTTTCTGAAAATAAATAAATTCCAAAATAAATAAATTCCAAAATAAATAATTTAATTTTCTGGAAATAAATTTTGAAAAAAAAAAGTTTTAATAAATGATTTCGAAAATAAATTTTTCTGAATTTAAATAAATTTCGAGAAAAAGATAAAACGAGGTCTTAAAAATAATTAATAATTAAGGTAAATGAATTTAATTAATTTTGAATAAAATAAAAGATTAAAATAAATAATTTTAAGTAAATATTTCTGAAAAAAAAATAATGATAAACTTCTTCCGAAAATAGAATATCTAGTAATCTTGAATATTTATTTTCTGAAAATATGTAAGAAATTATTTCTATAAAATTTATTATAAATACTAATTTTTGAAGATGATAATTTCAAATAAAGATAAAGTTTGAAAACCTTGTCTCACTTAGAGGTTTTGTGAAGATGTCAGCAATCTGTTTTTCAGTAAACACATATTCTATCATGACATTTCCTTTATCCACATGATCTCTAATAAAATGATGTTTGATCTCAATATGCTTAGTCATTGAATGACTTGTAGTATTCTGAGTAAGGCTGATTGCACTTGTATTGTCACAGTAGTAGGGATTCCACTGATTTTTATGTTGTAATCTTCAAGTTGATGCTTCAACCATAATATTTGTGCACAGCAAGCTCCAGCAGCTATGTATTCATCTTCAGCAGTTGATATGGATACTGAAGTCTGTTTCTTACTCATCCATGAGATCAGACGACTACCTAAGAACTGACAGGCACCTGTTGTGCTCTTTCTGTCAATCTTGCAGCCAGCAAGGTCAGAATCTGAATATCCAATGAGTTCAAATCCAGATTCCCTAGGATACCATAATCCCAATCTTCAGTACTTTTAAGATACTTGAGTATCCTTTTGGCAGCTAAGAGGCGAGATTCCTTAGGATTTAATTGAAACCTCGCGCAAACCCCAACAGAGTACATAATATCAGGTCTGCTAGCTGTTAAGTATAACAGTGACCCAATAATTCCTCTGTACTTGGTTATGTCCACTGATTTTCCATCTTCATCATTATCCAAGAGAAGACTAGTAGACATTGGAATATTAGCAGTGGAGCTAGTTTCCATACCAAATTTCTTGAACAAATCCTTAGTGTATTTTGCTTGGCTGATGAATATTCCATCAGGCAACTGTCTTACTTGCAAACCAAGAAAATAATTAAGTTCTCCCATCATGCTCATTTCAAACTTGTTCTGCATCAGCTTTGAGAACTTATCACACATCTGTTGATTAGTTGAACCAAAAATAATATCGTCCACATAAATTTGCACAAGCAAAATATGTTCTTCCCACTCAATATTGAACAGGGTCTTGTCTACCTTACCTTTACGAAAACCTTTAATTAAGAGGAAATCAGATAGGATATCATACCATGCTCTTGGAGCCTGTTTCAGTCCATATAGGGCTTTCTTCAGACGATACACCTTGTCTTCTTCTTGATAAGCTTCAAATCCAGGTGGTTGTTCAACATAAACTTCTTCTTGCAATACTCCCTTGAGAAAAGCTGATTTCACATCCATCTGATAGACTGTGAAATTTTTGTGAGCAGCATAAGCAAGAAAGAGTCTGATTGCCTCTAATCTTACTACTGGTGCAAAAGTTTCATCAAAGTCAATGCCTTCTTCTTGGCAATAGCCCTTGGTCACTAATCTTGCTTTATTTCTGGTGACAACACCATCTTCATTCATTTTATTCCTAAATACCCATTTAGTACCAATGACTCTTTGATGACTTGGTCTAGGAACTAAGTACCAGACTTCATTCCTTTCAAATTGATTTAGCTCTTCTTGCATAGCTTCAATCCAGTTTGAATCACTGAGAGCTTCTTCAATTTGTTTGGGCTCAATTTGAGATAGGAAGCTAACAAACATTGCTTCACTTGCAGCAGCTCTCCTTGTCTTCACTTTATCCAAAGGATCACCAATCACCAGCTCTGGTAGGTGATTCTTGAGCCATCTAAGATCAGGTTGCAAATCATAATGTTGTCCTTTGCTTTGATCTTGCAACACTACTGTTGGAGATCCAGTAGTAGTCTGTTGAACAGCCTCTGGTCTGTCAGCTGTTTGCAACTCGTCTGTTAGACAATCAGCATTGTGATTTTGAACAGATCGCCATGATATTGCAGTGCCACAAGATTCTTGAATATATTGAACCATTGATCTCAGTCATAAACATTCTCGACTTGCTTCTTATAATGCCAAATTTCAGCATGATTGGATGAAGTGGTTGCTAGAGTTTGTTTAACAGATCGCCATGATATTGCAGTGCCACCATAAGTAAATACATATCCACTTTGTGATCTACCTTCGTGTGGATCAAAAAGATAACCTGCTACATGTGCTTCGGTATCTCTAGAGTAAAATAAGCTCATGTCTATTGTTCCACGAAGATAACGTAAAATATGTTTAACTTCATTCCAATGCCTTTGTGTTGGTGCAGAGCTATACCTTGCCAGTAAGTTAACCGAGAAGGCTATATCAGGTCTCGTACAATTTGCAAGATACATCAAGGATCCAATTGCACTTAGATAAGGTACTCCAGGACCAAGCAATTCTTCATTTTCCTCCCGAGGATGGAAAAGACCTTTCTCTATATTCAAAGATCGGACAACCATGGGACTGCTCAATGGATTAGCTTTGTCTATATAAAATCTCTTCATAATCTTTTCTGTATATACCGATTGATGGATAAAGATTCCAGTTGATATATGTTCGATCTGCGGGCCGAGACAAAACTTTGTTTTCCCGAAATTCTTCATCCCAAATTCTTTCACTAAATAGTTTGCGATCTTTATGAGCTTTTCAGGAGTTCCGACAAGATTTAAGTCGTCCACGTATACCGCAATAATGGAAAATTCATTCTCAAATCTTTTAATGAAAACACATGTTGGTTTCTCGAGATTTTGTATACAAATCCCACATCGGTTAACTATTATTAAACGGATGTGTTAGATAAATGGTGGAAAATTCTAGGGTGCCACTACGTTAGGTGCCACTAATTATCACATTAAGTGGTATTACCATACAATGTGTATCACATTGTATGGTATAACTCACATGTGACAGTACATGCTCACATTACATAGTATTGTAGTATTTATTCAAAATTAGGTGGTATTATCACACAATGTGTGTCACATTCTATAGTACGTATAAATTATACTCATATATAACAGTACGGACTCACATAACATAGTATTAACCTCATATATTCAATATGACCACACATCATGTAACATGTATTCCACTTTAAGTGGTACTGTACCACAACAAATGATATTATATATATTTAGTAACATCAAATAGTAAATTATTTTCTAATAAATTATTATGAAAATAAATAAATGAATGTTACAATAATATTTTAAAATAAATAGTATGTAATTTTTTTTGAATAATTAATATTAACTTTGGAAAAATTGCATAAATCACCTAATATAGAATAAATACTACATGACGTGGGATCATATTAAATATATGGGGTTAATACTACGTAATGTGTGCTCGTACTATCACATGTGAATTACAAAATAAAATGTAATACAAATTTCGTTGTAATACCACCTAATGTGGAATAAATACTACATGATGTGGGGGTCATACTAAAAATATGGGGTTAATACTATGTAATGTGAGCCGTACAGTCACATATGAGTTATACCAAACAATGTAATACGCATTGTATGGTAATACCACCTAATGTGGTAATTAGCGGCAGCCTAGAATTTTCTGATAAATGGTTACTGTCAAAAATATATTTAAGTCTTTTTTGAATTTTTAATATGACATGTATTTAAGAATATATCAAAACTAAGGTTATCATCCTCTCTCTTCAAATACATGTTCACATTAAAAAAAAATATTCAATCAATTAAAGAGATGCTCAAGCTCCTATAGCTACTTTTATGAACTCAACTTTAGGAAAAATAAATTAATCCGGAGACAACATTTTATGTCAAGTCCTTCACATTATGCATTGCCAACCTGTTTTTCCTGTTGGAATAAAAGTGGTTTATTAGTCACTATTATCATTTATAATTTAAAAAATAACATTTTACCCCCTATAAAAAATTTAAAGAATCAATTTGCATCATTAAAACCAAGTAAACAATTACACCGTGTTCAACAAGAGAAAATCCTACTTATAAGCAAGAATCATGCAAAACACAACTATATTATTAAGAGTTGATAATATAGTATATTATCCAGTGGTTTTTTTGCAAGTTAACTCCTTGTGATATGTCTAATGGACAATTTACCTCCCTGTGAAATAAAAATAGACAATTTAACTCCCTGTAAAATGAATAATGAACAATTTACCTCCTGTGATATAAAAATAGGCAATTTACCTCCCTGTGAAATGAAATAATGAGCAATTTATCTCCCTGTGATATGAATAATTGAACAATTTAGAAGGAGACAATGTTCTTCTTTTGTAAAAACACAGGGAGGCATGTTGCCCTTTTTCTTATCACAAAGAGTCAAATTGCCTATTTAGAATATCATGGGGAGGTATTTTGCCCTTCTATTTATCACAGGAAGTTAAATTGCCTATTTAGAATAACACAGGGAGTTGATTTGCTATTCGCTCATTATCCAGTAGGAGTACTGTAGAATCATTATGTAAGGTATGTTTGTTGAATATTTATATAAATATATAGGAACTTTTCAAAAACATCGAAATAAATTTGTAAACTGATGGACAAACATTATGACCATTGGTTACATGGAGAGGGATTTTTAAACTTGAGCATTTGCATATTATAGGTACATTATATTCTAAATCCAAACTAATCTGTCCCAATAATCTTGCTTCCTCTAGGTTTGGCACGGAGTTTTAGACAATTTGTTAAAAAAAAAAAAAAATTGTTATTTTTTTAGAGAGAAGTGGAACCATGTTTTGGGACGTCCCAAAATAGAAATAGGAGCAAGAAAAGTGGGATGGATGGAGTATAATAGATAATAGAATATTACTACTTATAGATATTAATATGGATTTCAAATTAAATGGATACTTATATATATATATATATATATATATATATATATATATATATATATATATATATATATATATATATATATATATATATATATATATATATATGTATGTCTTTTGACCCCAAATGAGTTTATTTGATCAAATACTAATTTTCTGGAGTTTTGATTTTCTTTTTAAATTTCTGAAAATTATCAATTAATGTCTTTTGTTAAATTTCCATTTACTCCCAAAGATAAGTTTTGCATGTTATCTTTTCTAAGTTCATCACTTTAATTTAGCAAGGATAATTAATCTAAATTATAGGCAATTATTTAGACAAAGTCTACCCTTTATATACGCTAATCAACTTAATTTCTAAGATTACCCAATTAACACATAAAAATAAATATAATAATACAATTTTTTCTGCAAAAACCATTATCATCTTTTCAACTCCATTTTTGTGCACTAACCCTCAACTAGGGATTAAATTCCAGAACCCAAACAACAAAGCTTTTTGTTTTTCAATAAAATTTTCAACTACTAAAATGCAAATATAGATCACTGTTATTTCACTCACAACATAGACTTGTACACTTTCCTAATGAGAGATCACCTTAACCAAAAACTAAATAATAACTAATTACATATTCATACAAACTTCTCATATGCTCAAACACTTGAATTCAACCTTTTCTTATACCCTTTTTCTACGACGACTACACTCATCACTCATTTCATTTTGCATGTTAAATAATATAATGTTACCTAAATTATTACTTTTCTTTAGAGCCTCATGAGCTCTTTGTGCATCTCTTAACGGATATTTATCTTCAATGATGAACTCGAGCTTTTCAACAACAGGCCATGAATTCGTTCGTACTTCATCAATTACTAAAGCCTTCTCATCCATACTTTCAGATCGTATATCGACCTCTTGTGTTTACAAAAGGAAACAATATGTTGGTATTATAATAAATATGTAGGAAATATAAACAAATAAATAAATGAAACATAATTAATATAGAATAAACATACCATAGTATTCAAGATGCATTATATTCGCAATTCCAAACATTATACTAGTCTTCTCATACCCATGCAAGTTGATAATAGCCACTTTACCCAGTAAGTCACAGCAAAGTAAATTCTCATTAAGATGGCGAGTTCCATAATCCAGTAAAAAATCAACACCTGCAAGAAGTTGGTCAGTGACAAATTCAAAAACAAAATCATGTTTACCTAATCTTAGTTTACAAATAGAAATGTACATTTGATATTGTTATAAGTTGTTAAATTATCATAGAATCGATAAACTCATTAACATTGGAAAATGTCAAATATACTCCAAAACAACCTCGTATGAAAAAGAGAATAATGCTCTCTCAGCCATGTATGAGAATCAAAAGTTTATAGGAATATAAGCAACTTTATTCCTAGCTTAGACAGATAATATGTTTCAAAGAAACAATAGCCCAACCTTTTAAATCTTAAGAATTACTTTCATGTTATGGAAAATAAAATTTGTTGCAAGGTTCTAGGGTCTAAACAAAACAATGCTTAATAGTGGATATGAGCATTACAATTTGGACTAAAATGAGATTGTTATGCGTTTTTGCAAGAAGACAGGAAAACCTATTTCATACAATATCCATCTAGAAGGTAGGGAAGCCTATTTCTTTCCTTTGGCTCAATAAATTATTTAATGCTAATAATGAGACAATGTCTTGGAAGCATGAGATACACTTATGTGGCCGACATATGAAAACGTATACATTTTGTTTTTTAGAGATGATGATATAGACTAAAATAGTGTTTTGCTTATTGTTTGATGCAAATAAAGGGATGTGAAAGCATGAGAAAGCAACAAATATTCTGATAAAATGAAAGATTTCATAATACCTCGCCCGTTTTCTTTCTTAACCAACTCAACAAAGTCATTACTTGTGTGGTTAATGCATACATCAGCACCATATTTTTGACAATCTTCTACTTCTTGATCAGTTCCTAAAAATTTGCGAGAAAAAAAAACCTGATAAATTGAGTAATTGACAACATTTATGTCGTAACTTGTTCCTAGATATTATAAACATAAACAATAAATTATATCATAATACCTGTAGCGGCAATTACCTTCATGCCCATGTATTTGGCAAATTGTATCGCCAATACACCAAGGCCACTTGCACCTTCGCGAATCTGTCATTGTCCAAAAAATAAGTAAATGCAACATAAGAATGAAAAATCCTTTGATGTACATGTATCATGTAATATATAGTTTAAACTTTTAAGTAATTAAAAGATTTCTAACCAATATTATTTCTTCTTTAAGCATCATTCTATCTTCTTTGTGAATAAAGCCAGCCAAATATTACATGCAATGGAAGACAAACACGCAGCATCTTCTAAGGTAATTGAATCAGGAACTCGAAGAAGAAACTTGACAGGTACAACCACTTGTTCAGCATAGGCTCCTCCATCTACCAGAGCACACACCTGTATCATACTAGAATAAGTTAACACAATAATAAAACACATGTTTCCTCAATCTATTAAAAATAATTCTCTAGTTTTGGTTTGGAAACAATAAAACATAGAAAGATGATATTTACCCTTTCTCCGATCTTCCAGTCTTGTACATTTCTCCCAACAACGGAGATTACTCCAGAGCATTCGATGCCCGGGCACACGTCATAGCCTTTAACTAAATCATTATTGTTCACGCCAATTCCACAAATCGTTAGCAGGACTTCATCATCTTTAATTTCGGGTGTTTTGATTTCCTTAAGCTTTAACATACTTGAAAACCAACTTTTCTTAAAAAACGCCGCATTCATTCTTGCTCTATCATGTTATATCAACGTCAGCGTATCATTGCTATCTCAAATTGAGTTGAGGAATTATTTATGGGATTGTTCAAGAGTTGTTATAAGTAGAAAGAATTGAATATGGGTGTGAAAATCCATTTCAATAGAACTTGACAAAATCTAAAAATATTCATGCATAAAATTGTATACCATGACAAATTCATCAAATATTAGACATGGTATTATAAATCTAAAGTCTAAACCATGAAAAGGTTAAGATTATACTACAAATTAAGGTATATCCAAATATACAAGAGAAGCTACTAAACAAGTATGAACAATCCCAATGTTTATTTGAACGTAATAGATGCTAGAAACAATGCCTCAAAAGAAAAGCTATTCAGTGCATATAAGAGATTTGATTTGAGTCACATGATGAGAAAATATTTACTTTTTTATATAAACACACAGATATAGGGTTATAACTCTTCCCCAAATATAAAAATTATGTTTGACAAATAATCCTCCTTTTCACTTGTTTTTCAAATATCCAACTTTCTCAATAAAAGAAGGTAACAAACACGTAAATCAACCAAACAGCGCCAAAAAAGTAAACAAACTGAATTTTTGTCATTAAATTTTAATGTATGAGAAAAATATAAGAAAACAATGCAATATTTTTCTTACCCTTTTACAATGATTATTTGTAAACGGTCCTTACACAATCAATTAACTCCAAAAAAATCTAAGTTGAAAAGCATGAATGTCCAATTAAAATGAGTACAATTTGTTGGTTAAATTGGTACCAGTTTATTTAGTATTTACTACACATGATAAAATTAACAAGAACCAAATGTTTCCATCCTTAAAAAAAAGGACAAGTCTTGTTTTAGTAATCTTAAATTGATATGAAAGCAAAGAAAGGTTTCAACTTTTATCATAAGCATGTTCCTTGGATTTATAGTTTAGCAAACTTCTCATGAGGATTTAGTAAATTATAAAATGGTCTATGAGGCATTAATCATTTCCAGAACTAGAAGTCTTGAAGTCATCTATTTTTTCTTGTTTAAGTTCTAACCTCAACGCATAGTAATCAAAACATCAATCTTTCTGATGGATTTCCGTTATTTTCAAGACAAATAGGGTATCGCATAAATCGAACTTTATTATATTACAAATCAAATATCCTAATCCTACTTCCCAAATTAGTGAAGTACCTCAAAAGTCAAAATATTTCCTACATCAGAACTTGTAAAATAAGTAATTTATCAAAATTGAACTGGATTGTGTAAAAAATTATGCATATATAATATACATAGTTTGATAAATGGAATAAATGGACATGTAATACTTTGAAATTCTGAACAACAAAGAAGAGACCATATCTAAGTCATAGTTTGGAAACCATGTTTATGAATGAAAAAGCTAAAGCTTTAATAATGAAAATCATTTCAAAGAGAATAAGAATACCTCAAGAATACTTATATAATTGAAGGAGATAAGGTCCACATTCTTTTATGAGTACAATGACATTCCAATATGAACAACCTTCAACCATGGCTTCACACATCAGTTTACGTCAAATACCAAGGCCAAAAGTCTTGCATTTAATTGCAAAGAAAAATGACCTTGTTATACATGTGGTGGACAATGTCACGTTTTTCAAATCTTGGCTAATATGTCACCCATGGTAATGAAGGTACAACCTATAATTCCTAAAAAGCGATTTATTTTTGCACAGTGGGAGCAACCCATTAGGTCGTAGTTTACAACCATTAACCTAAGGGAACAATTTTTCAACTTAACAAAAATGTGGCGAGATTACTAAGGCATGGGCCAAAGCTTAGTTTTTTGAACTCAAAAGGTTATAAAACTTGATATAAATGTAACGCCAAAAAATATTTGAAAATCAAAACTTAGAAGACAAAGAAAGAGAGGATGGAGTTCTTCCTTTCGGTGTCTCATCCCTAGGACTAGCCTGCTCTGTATGTTTTTTAGTTGGAACGAAAACAGAAAACTTGCAAGAGATATACAATAACAAGTAACTCCTTTCAATAGAACCACAACATAAATCTTCATTTGCAAGCCAAGGGCACCACAACAACACACTTTTATATATATTTATATATCAAGAGTAAAATTACTGTGTTTTACAAATTGAATTGGACATTTTAAGGTGCAGAGAAATGTGGACGTGCAACATTTTTTAAAACTCAAAAGTATTTTATAAATTGAATTGGACAAGTTGTTCTGTCACTTTTAAATTAAATGATCATATTCATTTTATTTGAAGATAGTATTGATAAGTATATACTCTTTCATGTAAGTTTGTGAAGACAAACTGTATAGTATTATCAAATTAAGTATTCTCGTATTTATCTTTACTAATTAATTTATTTTACCCAATAATCTTTACATGATTATTTACAATATATGTAGATATCTAATATATATATATATATATATATATATATATATACACGGTGAATTTGTTGAAATTATTATACATAGTATTAATAATTATGTTAATTTATATCAGACTGCATTGGTTTTTGGTTCAACTTCAATGGAAATATGCAGTGCCCAGCCTGCAGAAGAATGATCATTCGTTAACTGGCGATTTGACGATGATTATTCAAGTACCGATTCCGAGGAGAACGAAGAAGATGTCGTAAGCAATGTTTTAAAAATCGGATCGGACATCAAACCGATAGCTTTACTGATTACTAGTTAAATCGATTTAACAGTTTTAATCATTGATTCAACCGGTGTGACGTCATTACAATATAATATTTTAATTTTAATTTTAATATATGTAATCAACTATTTAAAAAATGTACAATATTCATTTTTTCAAGTTTATTTCCATAAACTAAATGTTTATCTCATGATCAATTATTTTTCCTACAAAATTTGAGTTAAGAATGAATGATAGCAACGAAATTACAAGTATGATAACATGATATCAACGCAATAATTCAAATTATAATAAACACCATATCAAAAACTATAATTTTATTACTAATCACCTATGAAAAATAGAAATTGTTGATCAATTTTATCATTGTATTATATAAAAGAAATAAAAATACATGAAGTTTGTGAAAAAAATGACTTTTCTAATGAATTTGATACTCAAATATATTTATATAACTTTATTATATATAAGATTTTCTTTTTTTTTGTTGATTTTGTTTAATTCAAAGTGAAAAATAGAAGAAGAGATGTTAGAGTATTGTTTAAGTTTAAAGGTCACGGACAGTGGTTCAATCGGTCAACTGGTTTATTGTTTTTACCATTTTTGATCGGTTTTTTTCGGTTCAAACTGGTCAGGAACAAAGCTGATTTTGAAGGATTAACCGAATCGAATTGGCAACTGGTTACCGGTTAAACCGGTCGAACTAACTAGTCCAGTCCGATTTTTAAAACACTGGTTGTAAGAGATCGCGATTCTTATGAGAGTTATTATAGAGAATATTCCGCAAAATGCGTTGAAGGATTATTTTAGTCATGAGATGTCTAAGTATTTCGGCAGTTCGGAAAAAATGTTGATTTGAGAGTGTGACACAAATGTGGAAAGTTCCCATAAAAACCGAAACTTTCTTTAATGAACTAACGTAGATTAAAACAAAGTAAACAATTACACCATTTTCAACAAGAGAAAATCCTACTCATAATCAAGAATCATGCACAACACAACTATATTATTAAGAGTTGATAATATAGTGTATTATCCAGTAGGAGTGTAGAACCATTATGTAAGGTATGTTTGTTGAATATTTATTTAAATATATAGGAACTTTTCAAAAACATCCAAATAAATTTGTAAACTGATGGACAAACATGATGACCAACATGGTTTACATGGAGAAAGATTTTTAAACTTGAGCATTTGCATATTATATTCTAAACCAAACTAATCCGTCCCAATAATCTTGCTCCCTTTAGGATTGGCACGGAGTTTAGATAATTTGTTAAAAAAGTAAATTTTTGTTATTTTTTTAGAGAGAAATAGAGTCATATTTTGGAACGTCCTAAAATAGAAATAGGAGCAAGAAAAGTGGGACGGAGGGAGTATAAGAGATAATAGAAGATTACTACATATAGATATTAATATGGATTTCAAATTAAATGGATACTTTTATATTGTATAACTCTGTATAATATATATATATATATATATATATATATCAAATACTGATTTTCGGAAGTTTTAATTTTCTTTTAACCCCCAAATGAGCTTATTTGATCAAATACTGATTTTCGGAAGTTTTAATTTTCTTTTTAAATTTCTGAAAATTATCAATTAATGTCTTTAGTTAAATTTTCCATTTAAGATAAGTTTTGCATGTTATCTTTCTAAGTTCATCACTTTAATTTGGCAAGGATAATTAATCCAAATTAAAGACAATTATTTAGACTAAGTCTACCCTTTATGTACGCTAATCAACTAAATTTCTAAGATTACCCAATTAACACATAAAATAAATATAATAATACAATTTTTTCTGCAAAAACCATTATCTGTTATGAAACTTAGGATAAAAGTATGAACAAATTGTAGTAAACAAAGTATAATATGAAGGGAGATATAAGATTATGTAGAGAAAGCTATTTCATCTCTTTTCATTGATAATAGAATGTATGTAGTTGTTCTTGTACAAAGTGAGGGTGAACTCATCTATATATAGGAGTTCAGGATTACATATGTCTTGCAAAGAAAAGTGATGGGTGACTTCCCATGCATTGTGATACATGGCTACTCAACAAGTTGTAACACTTGTATATGCATGTCTATAAGCTTCCACAAGATCTTCATTTGTAGGATAAGGGTGAAGATGAAGAACACTGAAGACAATTTGTAAAGGGAGGTTTTGATGCATTCCAAAACTTCAAATCTGCTAAGTATGGATTAACTTAGCTGATGTCCCTTTGAAGAATTTTTTACTAAGTAAAGAAGATATCAGAAGAGTCAAAATTCAAGGTCCAAAGGCTACTGATCTGCTGAAGGAAAGAAATCAGACTGGTGAAGATCAGCCGACTCAAAACAGATTTGTTCAACTTTGAGATCAGCTTTGTTCGCCATCAGACTTGTCCTTTCGTCTGCTAAGTGAAAAAGATCAAGAAGCCTTCCCAACGGTAATAAATGCCCCTGGAAGTAATAAATGCTGAAGTATAAGGCTATTAAAGACAAATGATTGAAGAAATGTTTCGCATCAGCTGGGTGCATTTAATGCTGCCTGCAGAAAAGTACTGTTGACAGTACGGACAGACTGCAAAGAGTCGTTCGCGGAAATTAAGGACCAGTACTCGAGGTTTTTGAATCTTGTCTCTCTTCAACGGACATTTTTCAAACTTCAAGTATAAATAGCTGTGAGAGACGAAGAGAAAAACAACAACACAATCTCTGAGAGAATTTCGAAGCAGAACTCTTTAAGTCTCAGGAACAGCTCACTCATCAGCTTTGTCATTTGTTGACAAAAAGCAGAGTTGAAGAACAACGAAAAATACATCTTCTGAGTGATTTTGTAATAGTGAGTGTTGTGTGAAGTAGATATCCATCTTTGTGAGTGATATTACTTCGGAGAGTAGGAGTTTCTGAGTGATTTCCTACTGCGCACTTGTGGCCCTTTCATTTGTTGATTGGCGCAAGCAGAGTATACTGTAAAATTTGTGATTATAGTATAACCCAAGATCTGAGTGACTTGGAAGAGTGGACTAAAGGATATTTAAATCCATATAACCACTATAAAAATTATGTGTGTTTTTACTTGCATAAAAACACTTTGATTTAACTGTTTGAAAAGTTTTTTAAGGAAAGGAGTTTTATAAAACTGGGGAACAAACATTCAAACTACTGAGTTTACTTGTGAAAAACACTTTACAAATCCGCTGCAAGTACTCTAAGTATTGAAACTGTTTTTAGCAAAATCAGCTAAGTAATTATCAGATTAATGGTCACTAAAGCTGTTCAAAGATTTGTTCGCGATCAGCCAAGTAACTTACTGTTCGGTAACAGCTTAGTCTGTTCAAGTTAGAACAAAAGTTTTAAAGTTAAAAATTGTTAAAAAGTTTAGAGGTCTATTCACCCTCCCCCCCCCCCCCCTCTAGACCTCATCTGACCACTTGGGACCAACAAGTGGTATCAGAGCAGGTGGTTCATTAGAATCAGCTGCCTGATCAACGAGCTTGATCCAAGTGTTTTTCAAAGGTTTTCAAACTTTTCAAAAGAGCATATTTTGAAAAATTAAAATTTTTGAAAAATGGATTGTATCAGCCATGTTCCCCACATAGCTGGTATGAGCTTTGAAGACTGGAAAATCATAATGGAGATTTTCCTGGCTGCTTACAATGATAACATGTACACATGTATCATCAAAGGTCCATTAAAATTCACCAAGACTATCACGGTTGATGATGCTGATATAGTAGTGGAAAAAGATCTAACTGAAATGACAGCCGATGAAATAAAGCTGTTCAATCTGGATAAAGTTGTCCGTTTCATCATGACCAAGGCCCTTGATAATGATCGATTTGACAAAGTCAATCACTGCAAGACTGCCAAAGAGATGTGGGATAAGGTTCGTGACATGAGCGAAGGAAACGACGCCATCAAAGAGCATCAGTTGAGTGTTGCTCTGGAAAAGCTGGACAACTTCAAGATGAAGTATGCGGAAACCATTGATCAGATGGATACAAAGTTTACAAGGACGCTGAATGAAGTGCTAAAGCTTGGAAAAACCTTCACTGATAAGGAGATAACCGTCAGAGTTCTGAAGGCTCTACCTCCAAAGTTCAATATGAAGGTGACAGCCATGGAAGAGTCCAGAGATCTGGGAAATATTTCACTCACCGAGCTGTTCTCAATACTCAAGGCGTACGAGTATAAACTGCCAAGAATGGGTGTTGAAGAAACCTCTACTTCAAGTCCCACAGCTGCACTGGTTGCTGCTGAAAATCCTAGAAGGCCAGCCTACAAAAGCAAAGAAGTGGACTCATCTGATGAAGCCACAATACTCAACCAAAAGGAGTATACTGCTGGAGACGTTTCATTGCTGATGAACAACTTCAAAAAGTCTACAGACGGAAAATGAAGAACAAATATAACAATGCTTCTACTTCTAACCCTACTTCTTCTTCTCAGGATAAGGATTCTTACAAATTGTCTTCAGAGCCTTCATCTTCATCCTTATCCAACATAAATTGTTGGTTATTGTTACTTGAAGCTGCTGAGATGAATTCATCGGAGTTAAATGGTTACTTGTATACCTTATTCTGCTATTTGCTTCATTTGTTTGATATTATATTTTCTTCTTTGGTTTGCTTTAAATACTTTACTTTGATTCATCTATTTTTAATTTTTCCTTTTTCTGTATTTATATGTCAGTGTTCAGACCATTGAGGTATGGCTCGAGTACTTTAACTGCTTTTATTTATAGCATATCATTTTTTCTTAGCCTATTTTATATGGTGGCTTTGGTCAGTTTATTTTTATTGTAGGTGCAATTGCTTTTTTTTCCAGGTGAGGACCTCTTCTTACATTAATTAAGATGTTAATTTCTTCTTTACGAAATATTTATATGAAATATTTTCTATTCCAGACTAATTTATATGCTAGGCTACTCTATTTAGATTTTTAATGCAGTTGTAAATGTTTTTAGCTTCATGGATTGAACTGGCCTATATTATAAGGTTAACTTGCTAACTGGCGCATGTGATGACCTGATTGGGGACCCTAACAACACCTTCAACATCGACAATTGATTCACGAGTCAATCTAGTCGTGAATTTTACCATCTGCGGGTTGACCAAATCAATCGCCACAGTCAAAACACACTGAACAATAAGCCCCATTCTTCGTAACAATATAAATGCCATTTTCTTCCCAACGGAGCGGATCACATATCCGCGACCACGTACAACACAACATGATCCTTCATTTCACCGTTCAAGTGTTCTAATTCTATATATACCTTCACAGATATATCTCTGGATTGTAAATCAGTCAAAGGTACATCACCATACATATCGGTCCACAGGTCGTCTTCATCGACTTTGAGGGCGGAGATGGCTGCAGTGGCAGCTTCTTGACGTTTGCACTAACGTTCGAGATTGGTGACTTCTTTCTTGGAGAGCTTTTTCTCGACTGGTTCCATTGCGAGTTGATTTGGAGAAATGACGGTACATGTAGGGATTCAGGGTTTAGTTTAATTAAACCCCTTTCTTGGAGAGCTTTTTCTCGGCTAGTTCCATTGCGAATCTATTTGGGAGTAATGGCGGGACTGGAATGAAGAGATGTAGTGATTCAGGGTATAGTTTAATTTGTAACACCCCGTAAATTTAAAATATTTTAAATAAATTTATTGAATTTTTAACCCGATTTTGTGTGACGTATTTTATTTTTAATAAACATAGTATTTCTTTTAACCTAAACATACAATTAAAATTTTCGAGCACAAAAATTGAACTCTTGTGTGCATTAATTATTTCCTATAGCATATTGGACTTAGAAATAATTTTATAAAGTGGTAAATTCCTTTTGAAAAGAAAAGGGGTCGTTTTATAATATTTTTGGACTTAATTGTACAAAAAAAAATATTTTGGGGTGAAATTGCACTTTCCCAAAACTTCGGTTGGACAAAGTGAAAAATCGCCCCAATCTTTTCATTTATGCAGCAAAGTAATGATGGTTCCTGCTGCCATCTCTCTCTTGGGTGAAGTTTTCTTCACCAAACAAGAAACCAAGTATGGGTGGGAGAAGGAAATGATTATATTTTCCTTCCCCATGTAGTGTGTATAGATGTATATACATCTTTAATATGAAAATAGGCTCTTATATATATAGTCACTCCCTCACTCTCTTCCATTCTTGCTAAATACTTAAACAAGTGAGTGAATATACAAGAGGAAACAATATAAGAGAGTTAGAAAGAAAATAAAGGGAGATTAGTGAGTGTTCTTTTGGAGGGAGGAAGGACCACCACCACCACCGCCGCCGCCGTGTCACCACCGCCACCGTGCTTCCGCCACTACCGGAATCCACCGCCGCCGCCACCACCGGAGTCAAAGGCAGTGAGCTTGGAGAAGAAAATCAACTACAACTATTCAAGGTTTAGGTATAAACCATTTCTACCCCTTTTGGTGTTTTTGTTTGTTAGTTGTTTTAAGAAATAAGTTTATGTAGAAAAGACTGCAAATCCTTGTTTTTCTTTTTAAAACTTCTTGAATCCTAGATCTAGAGTTTCGATTTTTTTATTCTAGTTTTGAAGTTTTGATTTTCTTATGTGAAAGAGTTAATTTTTTTTGACTTTATTAAAGACCTATGTTTGAGTTTTCAAACTTTTATCTAAACAAGCATATTTTTATAAAATGTCATGAAAGTTGGTTTTTGATGTTTTAGTTATGAATGGTGATTGAAAATAAAGGATTTGAAATTTGATCTTGAAATGTTGGTTGATGTATATTGTTGGGTTATGAAATAATGACACTTTTATTTCAAGTTTAAAAGAGTTTTGTGGTTAAAAATAAAGATTTCAAAACTTGGAATGTTGTTGAAATAAAAAAAGTTGATCTTTTATCTTTGAAAAAATTTTGAATCTTATTTTGTAAGTTTGAATTGTAAATTTATTAACCAAACGTTTTGATTGTTTATTTTGTGGGTAGAAAATATAATTATTACATAGTAGAGGGGGGGTACAATTTCCGGTGAGATGGCCGGAGCCACCCCACCATCGGCCGAAAGTCGGCCGGCTATCAGCCGGCCACTGGGCCTGTTGCTTTTGCAATAGGCCCGCAATAGGCCCAGGTCTCTAATTTGGGCCTGCTGCATTTAGGCCCCTTTGTGGACTGGCCCAAAAACCAGTCCACATCATAAAAAAAAATAAAAAATAAAGATTTATAGTAAAAATTCTGAGAATAAATCTAAATATTATATTCTGAAAATAAATTTGAAATAGCAAGTAATATAAAAATCATTTTAAAAAAATGAATTTATAAGTTATCTTTAATTACTAAACTTAAAATTCGAAATTAAATATATAATAAATAAATCTAAAAATAATAAAACTGGTACTAATAAAATTTGAAATTTAAATTCTGAAAATGAAGTTTGCAAATATTGAACACAACATTAGTTCTAAAATAACCAAAATAATAATAATAATAATTTTGGATAAATTTTTGAAAATAAATAATAAACCCATTTTTATGAATAATAAAATATTTTTCCGAAAGTAAATATTTTACTTAAATAATTTGGAAAAAAGAAAAGAAAGAAGAATTTTAAATAAAATATAAGAACTTTCTTAATAAGAAATCTAATTAATTTTGAAAAAAATAAAGTAATGTTAAATAATAATAAATTATTTTCCGAATAAGATCATGATTGAATAATACTTTTGAAACGATAATAATTTCAAGGGTACAATAATTATTAATTAAATAAAATAGAATAATTCATAATTTTGGAAAATAAAATAAAATTATTTGAAAATATTTATTCAGAAATAAATAATTTAAAAATAAAATAAAATATTTTGATTAATTGCTGAATTTAATTAATTCAAAAATAAAATTTTTATATATAAAATATAATTTTAATTAATCTTGAATATTAATTTTCCATAAAGAAAATTAGTAGAAAATTTG
Organism: Penstemon barbatus; assembly: GCA_003313485.2. Lineage (NCBI taxonomy): Eukaryota > Viridiplantae > Streptophyta > Magnoliopsida > Lamiales > Plantaginaceae > Penstemon > Penstemon barbatus. Next base: position 27,781,383 of record CM064878.1, on the reverse strand, counting down.
ATTAATATTTTCTGGAAATAAATAAATTAAAATAATTTGGATAATTATTTTTCTGAAAATAAATAAATTCCAAAATAAATAAATTCCAAAATAAATAATTTAATTTTCTGGAAATAAATTTTGAAAAAAAAAAGTTTTAATAAATGATTTCGAAAATAAATTTTTCTGAATTTAAATAAATTTCGAGAAAAAGATAAAACGAGGTCTTAAAAATAATTAATAATTAAGGTAAATGAATTTAATTAATTTTGAATAAAATAAAAGATTAAAATAAATAATTTTAAGTAAATATTTCTGAAAAAAAAATAATGATAAACTTCTTCCGAAAATAGAATATCTAGTAATCTTGAATATTTATTTTCTGAAAATATGTAAGAAATTATTTCTATAAAATTTATTATAAATACTAATTTTTGAAGATGATAATTTCAAATAAAGATAATGTTGAAAAGGGGACTCAATAAATTAATAATAATTTTTGTAAAGAAAATAATTTCAAATAAACTTAATCTCTAAATTTAAAAATAAGTTATTGTTTGAATACTTTAGAAACATAAAGTTATTTGAAGGTGATAACTTAACTTAAAACTTTTAGTTAAACATTTTAAAGCGCTACTAGAACGGTTTTGTTCTAGTTTAACTTTCTCGTGGTAATGTTTACCACGCTTTACAAACGAACCATAGAACCTTTAGATCGGACATAAATGTCCAAGTTTTGATCATGGTTTCGTTATTGAACAACCACGATTCAATTGTTTGCTCGACTAAAGCATTGCTTTAGTCAATCTAGAAGCATTGTGGAGTAATTAGATTCTAAGATCATTATATAAACATGTACAGGAACCGAAGATGCATTTTTCCGCATTTCCTCGAGGATCGTAAGCTACACAGGTAAGTGTTGTGTGTTACTTGTGTGTCAGTCCGATTGTGCTAGTAGGTCGAGTCATAACTGTAACTTAGTCCCTAAACGAACGAGAATGCGACGTATGATACAATGAAAAAACTCGACTGTTAGGACAAACTATACACACCTTGAATTATTATGATAATGCCTATGTGCTTACTAGTCATTGATATCATATATTGAACTATTTTAATTATTGTTATTGAGTTGGTTGCTGATTTCACGTTACTCGATTGTTATTGTACTGGATTGTTACTGTACTGTATTGTTTGTTATTATTATGTGAGCCCCATTTTGGTGTGCGGAATCGTGGATAACCCGGAAGGTTAGGGCCGGAGGGTTACCTCGATCCACCGTAGACCCGCTTCACGAGCCAAGTGAGGAGGTTACACTTGGGGAGTGAATGTCAAACTCCTGGCATGAGACGTCTATGCGCACAGTTAGTAAGGTAGCTCCTTACTTGGAGTATTCGGTGGGGCGTCATAATATGGACTGGAGGTTAAGAGGAGGACGGCATCAACAACTGTTGGTTACATGTTTAATGTGCTTAAATTGTTATTGCATGTTTTTTTTTTTTTTTTATAATGTCATAGATGTTCATGTACAATATGTTGCATCCATGCATCACACGCACATGTGCACTACAGCCTCACTAAGTTGAACGATCAGCTTACACATTCATGTTTACTCCTTTTTCAGATACAGGTATCCTATGGTCTAATGTCTAGCATTGGTGTTGTCCGTCTCCGAGATCCTGTCTGTCGATCGTTAAGGGTCATCCTCGTTGCTATCTTTTGCTTTTATTATGTTGTTACGTTTTATGTCGTTTATGTATTTGGCATGATTAGTACTTAAGAGTGTTATTTAGGAAACTTGTTATCGCGTGATTTGCGCTTGTTTTGAATATTGTGCCCGCTCATGCACATAGCAGTATTTTGGGTTTTTATGCTCTCGTGTTTGAACTATGATTCGAATTATTGTGAATTATTGTAATGTGTTGTTGATTTAAAAAAAAATTGCTCAAATTTGGGTTGTTTTCACCGAATACGGACCCGAACTCGAGGGTGGATCCACGTAGGATTCGACCCAGGGGCTCGGGCCGTTACATAATTAAACCCCAAATTTGTTTTTCAACAATTCCTTAAAGCTTTGTTTGGTTGTAAGTTTTTCAACAATTCCTTAAAGCTTTGTTTGGTTGTAAAGAAAGAAAGGGAAAATTGTAGGAAAATGAAAAAGAAAGGAAAAGACACTACAAGAAATTGCACGTTAAGTAACGAAAAAAATAGTTACAAAAAGTGCATTTTTAGTTACCATAAGTTTTTGTAACGAAATTATTTCGTTACAAAGTTGGTGCTATAAAGTTTGTCGCAAATAGTTTTGGTAACGAAATAAAGAGGTTCGTTACCATAGTATTTGTAACAGAGCCTAATTTGTTACAAATCCTATCTACTGGTAACTATTGTTTTGGTTACGAAAACTAGGCCACTTTGTTGTTTAAAGTGCATTCGTTACCAATACCTAAATTTAATAACAATTAATATATTAAAATATTTTGTTACTATTAGTAAATATCACTATAAAAATCGTTACAAATATATTTTTTTCTCTTTTTATTTAATTATTCTAATTAGTTGCAAATATTGCAGTATGATAAAATTCCAATTATATTTTATTTATCTAAACCTGCTTCGAAACTTATATTCTTATATAATATATACACAATTTATTAAACAAGCTTAATATATGAATATAAGCTTGTTTAATGAAACAAACAAATGTAGAATTATTAAAAAAAAATACACTAGCTAGATATAATTGAAGTAAGATATATTAATACCATCGCACTTTGTTTTAGAAGTATGCTAGAAAGCATCAAACTCAAAACACATGAATTCTTGGACAAAACATATTGCAACTCCTACCACAAAATATAGAATAGCATGTTTCAAGGAGAATGTATCATTAACAAAATATCAAATAAACAAATGACTTGACCAAGTTTCATGTTGTATGTTCCAAGCTCATACGGTTTGACCTGCGAATAAAACCACAAAAATGATTATTAGATCAACTAAACATTGTTATCATCAAGTTAATTTCTAGTATAACATTATTACATTATAATACAATATATAGACAAAAATCAATTCTCCCTAACGTTTTCCACTAAACTGATTTGTTTTCATTATAGCAAAGTGATAGATGTAATACAATTCTATGTAACATTTACTAATTCAAAAAAATTCTAACAAGTCTTAACTCCAAGAAAGAAGAATATATTGTAAATAGTATGAAAACACATCTTGATAGAGTTAGTTAAAATATAGTAAAGAAAAAGTAGTACCTAACAATCTTTAGTAGCTGAAACTTCAAGTTGGTTCTTGGCACACAAGCTCATCAACAATTGCTTCAATTCATTGTGTCCATCTTCTAGCTTTTTACATCGATCTTCGTAGTTCTCAATCACCTCCTTTTGAGATTTGATAAGTGAAACAGCATCTTGTAATTCACTAGTTGTCTTTCTTAGTTTTTCCTCAGCTGCCTTAAGTTGTAAAGACTCACATAGCGACCTCTTCTTGCCTTTTGATGGCACAACTCCAGATCCCATACCCCTTTCATACCCACTACGTGCACCAAGTGTCTCCCTCAAAATTTCTTTTTCAGAAGTTGCATTCTCCAAATTTTCATTTGCTTGATTTCTTCGATCTTGCATTTCTTTCTGTCCATCCATATCAAAAAACGTAATCAAGATGCTTTCAAACATAGGCATATATGTGATCATAATTAATCATAAAGTATTTATAAATCCCCTTGAACTGACATGCTTTTGTGCAGCCTTGTCGTTTACATATTCTCCATCCCTCATGTGAGTGTCTCCAAAAGTATCCACACAACTTTGATTTTCTTGTGAAATAAATAATTATATAAATAATAGATATTATAGTTTAGAAATAAGAAAATATTTTTTATTAAGCATTACCCTTTCCATAAATCGTGTAGTAAATGATTTTGATCCTGATGTATGTGGATATGGCATGAGTGATCTGTTTGCTGCATTGGTTTGGGACCTTTTCTGCATGTTCAATTAAGAAGTAAAAGATCAAAAACAGATTACTAAGAAAAGGGAACTAGTAAAAATAATTTAATAAGTAACATGGTACACATTACTTAGTAATATAGACATACTCTACCATGTAAGAATATTGAATAAATTATGTATATACCTGAAACTTAGAAGTTTCAAAATAATCACATAAGGTTTTCCATTTTTCAATTGGGATCCAGTCAAATGGACTACTAGCCTTTGGATTTATACCATTTGCAGTCCTTTTTTTTTTTTATATAGATTTCACTTAATCTACCCTTCCAATGCTTAAAGCTTTCATTAAACATGTCGTCGATATATGTATTGACAAGTGGATCACTGCCCCATCCTTTGATATGAAACCATTGCTAAGAAGAAAATATAGTAATAGTCAACATGCATGTTTCCACTTTTTAACAATATAGGAACTGGCAAACTTCAATATGGTTATAAGTTAAAACTTACATCTAATCCAACATACACAGGTAGCTTGTCCATTTCTGGAAGTTTTTTCCATGAACTTGTAAGATCTAGTTCTGTTGAATGCCTAACAATGATCCCAATTCCATTAGCCAAGTGTGAAGCATACCAGAGTGGCTTCTTGAAACCTTCAAGAAACTCAATTTCCAGCACACCCTTGTGCTAATAAAAGATACAAATACATAAGTTCAAGATATGTTATATTAGATTTATACTTGCATGTTTCAAAATAAAAGTTAAATGAATTAAATGTGCATTCAATACTTACATTATTAGCAATTTCCTTCTCTATAGACTTGCCTAGACTGGCACCACGACCTCTTTTGTTATTGGCTGATAATGATCTATTGGTCAATGCTCAAGAATAAAATACCAAAGTAGACTAAATAAATAATAGATATTAGTACACTCATAAACCATGCTTACATGTGGCGTTTGCTACATCTGATGCAACATCTTCATTATCTTCAACATCTTCATGAGAAGATGTGGGAAGCGAATTTCCTAAATACGGAGTCTCTTGAGAAGGTAGAGTAGTAGGTGGTGATGATGGATAATTTGTTGATCTTGTCGGAGACCTTTGTGGCAGTGTAACTTGTTATGAAAATGTATCTTGTACAGTACTTCTAGTGTTAGGACGGCGTAGTATCACTCATTTAGGCGGCATTGGACTGCATGTACAAGAATTTATTAAATGAAGAAATACAAGTACAAGAACTTTTCTTCATCCATCTTGAATATGAAATAATAATAAAGTATGAGCAAAGAGTTTGTCCTTATGAGATAATAGAAGTAGTTACAGAGAACAAGGAACAAATGCACAGGTTTTGAGCACCATTTTCTTCATCCATCTTGGTCCAAACATCTCATTTATTGAAAGGGCATTGTAACCATAACTAAAGGGTGATACATAGTAACCCCACTTCCACCAGTCTTAGTATTGGTCTGCATTCAAAACAAGTAGCTCGAAAAGGTAGATAAAATGAACCACTGAAACAATTTTTGTTTTGCGAGCTTTTTTTTTTCCCCGTAATCATAGACAAATTGGTAAGCAATTAATGATATATTAAAATATCTGACATAGGGTGAACAAACTAAAGCTATTAAAAAGGTGCAAAATTGGTCATCATGAAACTAAGGTTCTGCTATTTATAGTTTGCCACTAACCTTTAGGAAGGATGAAACTACCCAAAATGAACAAGAGTATGAGCAAGACTACCACCAGTGTTTGCAATTATCATTGTTCTGCATAATCCTGCTATGAGCCTAAATACTCCTGCATCCATTTATTAAATGAAGAAATACAAGTACAAGAACTTTTCTTAAAGATCAATTCCATAGACAACCTATTAAATGAAATATGTAACTAAATTCAAGATTAGTCAGAATATGCATATATAGATATCTTATATGCAATATCAATATTTTAAGATTTTACACATTTGTAGGAACACATACATAGACCATACTAATCAATTAAAGCTAATCAGCCAAGCACATGTGCCAGTTTTTTATTTATTGGAAAGACAAAATTATATTAATACTTCATCTTAAATTCTAATTGTGATAAGAATGAAACAATATTCCATTCACGCTCAATTCTTTGTCAATTAACTAGGTCAAAACCAATCAAGCAAGTGTAATTAAAGAAAACCATAACAGGGCAAATATTAACTAATTGAAGTACTTCTCACTTCTTCTTCAAGGAAAATTAACGAGGTTTAATTATTCTTCTACAAAGAGTAAATATGTAAAATAGAAAAAATGACTAGAATTCCCCCAAATACCTGATTAATTAAACCAACAGAGAGAAACTAGTGGTGGATGCCTCAAAACCTTAGATGGAGAAAAAAGGTGGAGAACTAAATGAGTAAGTATATAAAATAGAGAAAGTGGCAAGAATTCCCCAAATTAATTCAACCAACCAAGAGAGTGTGGTGGATGGATGCCTGGAACCGTATATGGAGAGAAGAGGTGGAGAACTTTTTTGGTGAAGGGTTAAGGGTTTTCTATTTTTCAGCGCCAAAAGAAAAACTCTAAAACTGGGTTGGAATTTTTCGGGCCGCCAAAAATTTCCCACCTTTTTTACTTTTTTTTTTCTAATTTAGTTGAGAACTTAATATATATATATTTTTTTTAATATTTTTCATTCTTAGTTAAATTGATTTATCAAAATTAAATATTTATTTGCATATAAATAGCTTTATTTTCATATGAATATAAAGTTAATAATAGAACATTTATTTGTATAAGATTAATCACAAATTCAAAAAGATAATAAGATTATAGATTTGAACTATTATTATTGAAAACCAAAAAATTTGTTTCTTGGTACCACACATGATAGGCCACTTGAACATGAATTGTTATCTCCGAAGTTAATGCCAATTTATCATAACATAGGAAGATAAACTTTCACATTAACATAACATAAGGGATTTAAACTGCCACATTTAAAAATATTAAGGAGATGGTGTAAAAATTTTATAAAATTTTATTGGGGGTACAATGCTCCTTTTCAAATCACAGGTAGGTAAATTGAATATTATGAATATTATAGAGGTAAATTACCTTTAACTCCAGAGAAATATTGGGCTTGGTATGAAAGTTGCAATTGAAACTTAAACTGTCATATCAGATTTACATTTTCTTGTCCAACGTTACCAAAATTGCAAGGTGGTCTATCATTGGGTACAAGAAAAAAAACAAATTTCCCCATTGAAACACATGATTAAGTTTGGCTAAATATTTTTACTGAGATTGGACTTTTTACCTCGTTTTTAATCATAGGAAATTTTCTTTTATTATTCTATTCAATAAAGTTAAAAAAAAGATCCCTTCACGAACTTCATATAATAATATAGGGAAAATTGCTTTTTTGGTACCATAAGTTAGACCTATTTGCAATTCTAGTATCATTAGATACGAAAATAGAATTTTGGTACTATAGGATAGGTTTTCATTGCAATTTTGGTACCAAATCCATTTTTCTGCAAAGTTAATGATAACTTAACCTCTATAAAATACATAATGTTAATTCCCCCCCTCGTGGTTTAAAAAGACCATTTTACCCCCTGAAATTTTGTAAAAGTTTCACATTGCCTGCCTGATTTTTTTTATAGCTCTCACTTTATGCACTTTTGTTAAGATAATGTGGCATTATACCCTATGTGTTACGATAAATGTGACAATATATATATCCCCTATGTTATAAAATAGTTTGCATGCCTACTCTCAATTTTGGTATGTAGGTTACACTCTCCTACTGAAGGGGGTAAATTGCCTCATGAAAATTTTTACAAAGTGTAAATTGATTTTTTAGAGTAAATTGAACATTATGAATTTTATAGGAGGTGAAGTGGCATTAAATTTGTAGAAAAATTGGCTTTCGTACCAAAATTGCAATGAAAACCTATCATATGGTACCAAATATGCATTTTTATATCTAATGGTACCAAAAGTGCAAGTTAGTATATCCTACGATATCAAAAACAAAAAATCCCAATAATATATGTACAACGCTATTTCTAAAGATTATTAATCATCATAAAATACTTCCATAAAAATATTTGTGCAATTGTAAAATAATTTAATTATTTCTCATATATTACGAAATTCTTCATGAAAGATGGTCCATCTGTAACGACTTTTTTTCCTTAAGTAACAAATAATTTTTTTGGTTACTCAAAATGACACATTTGTAACGATTTCTTTCTTTAGTAACAAAGAAGTTCCTTTGTTACTAAAAAATAGATGTTTTGTAACGATATTTATGATTTAGTAACAAATTATATATTTTGTTACCAAAGAGTAGATTATTTGTAACGATGTTTTATTTCTCGTAACAAAATTTCTTGTTTGTTACCAAAGACGGGATTATTTGTAACGATTTTTTATTTCTCGTAACAAAATTTCTTGTTTGTTACCAAAGACGGGATTATTTGTAACGAAACCATGATTTCGTTACACAAAGGCTGATTTGGTAACAAATTTAGACTTCATTACGGATGTTTTTGTTACAAGAAATGCATTTTCTTGTAGTGAGAAAATAAAAAAAGAAAAAGAAAAGAAAGTCATTTTTCTCCACATGTTTGCTTGCCAAGGAAAACTATGGGCCCGTTGGATCGATTTTGGCTTTGTTTCAGCGTTTCAAATTGGTTTCAGAGTTTTCCACGAAACATATAAAACACGACTTGAATTGATTTTTGTTGGAATATTATGATGACAAAATATTAGTAAAATAATGGTTAGTGGGTATTGATAATCTGAGATATGGTTTGGTTAATTACAGGGACTTCCCCCGAGGTTAGGTGTAATTACCGCCCAATCCCCTCCGACTATCATAATTACAAGGACCTCCTCTGAGGTTTCAAAAGGATTACACCCGTTAGGGTTCTGTTAGTTTTTGCTGACATCATCACCCAGTATTTTTTGAATCTCCCATTTTACCCCTTTGTTTAATGTAGCATTCTACGTGGACAATTTTACCGTTTTCAGTTTTTTGCATGGGCAGGGGGTTTATTATAATATTTAGGATTATGAAAGGGTGTCGATGTTGTATTTTAATTTTATCCTTAAAATCGATCTACTCTATTCATTTTCAATTTAATTACATATTTCAGCAAAATTATTTACATACACAAATACACGTAGAAAAATCATAAAAAATTTAAAACCTACTAATTGGCGCATGTGATAGCCTGATTGGGAACCCTAACAACACCTTCAACATCGACAATTGATTCACGAGTCAAGCTAGTCACGAATTTTACCATCTGCGGGCTGACCAAATCAATCGCCACAGTCAAAACACATTGAACAATAAGCCCCATTTTCCGTAACAATATAAAAGCAATTTTGTCACATGTGCGCGACCACGTAGCAACACAACCTGATCCTTCATTTCACCGTTCAACTGTTCTAATTCTATCCATACATTCCCAGATATATCTCTGGATTGTAAATCAATCAAAGATAAATCACCATACCTATCGGCCAACAGGTTGTCTTCATCGACTTTGAGGGCGGAGATGGTTGTTGTTGCAGCTTCTTCACGCTTTGCGCTGACGTTCGAGCTTCGTGACTTCTTTCTTGGAGAGCTTTTTCTCGGCTGGTTCAATTGCGAATCGATTTGGGAGTAATGGCGGGACTAGAATGAAGAGATTTAGGGATTCAGGGTTTAGTTTAATTAAACCCCTTTCTAGGAGAGCTTTTTCTAGGCTGGTTCCATTGTGTTTTTGTTTATGCCTTTGTTGCTTTTATGAATTCGTTGAAGTAAAATTATATTTATATTGTAAATTGTAAAAATCAAAATTTTCATAAAGATAAGTGCGATCATAGTTTATTATTAGAAACAAAACACTATTTTTACTACACAAATGCAGAAAAGTTTAGACAAACAAACTATTATATGCTAATATATTCCTAATATGTTCAGAAAAGCCTGTATTTCGTCTTTCATCTCTTCTAGAAGAACAAACATGATGTTGTTTTTGAGTTTTTGTATGGCTAGTTCACCGATGATTGTATACTTAATTTCACCTAGATCTCTTCCAGATGATTGTGGTCCTTGATTACCAGGTAAATACTTTCACCTACAATGAAAATAAAGTGAATAAGGCAATGATATGCTATAAATAAAAGCACCTAAAGTACTCAAACCATGCATTAATGGTGGAAACACTATCATATAACATAAAAACCAAAATTAAAATTAGATGAACCAAAGCAAAACATTTGAAGGAAGTATGCAGGCCCCTCCAAACCCAAACTCCAATTTTTTATTGGGCCCTCTGTTTTTTACTAAATTAGGTCAGGGCCCCGTATGGACTGAAAAATCTCATGACCTATATAATTGGGGACAGTTTGTAGGGGTTCTTTTCTTATTAGTGATCCGATATCTGATCAGCAAATGGTGATATATGTAACAACTAACAAGCACTCTTGATGAATTAAAAAAAAGCACTCTTAATGAATTTAAAAAAAAAAAAAAACGTAGTTTTTCAATGTTAGACCAATAGATATTGTAATTTTCAAAACAATTTTATAATTAATTAATTAATGATGTTATTTGTTGGAACAATTACGATGGAAAGAGAATTAGTTATCTAATTAAAAGTATGGTTCAGGCTATTCCATTCTATGCTATGAGTTGTTTCAAGAAATTGAGAATCTGATGGCTCAATCTTGGTGAAGGGAGTATACTAATGGCCGCAACTTTCATTGGCTAGATGGCAAGTCCTAGGGCCAACGGCAAGGATTTCGTGATTTTGAAGCTTTCAACAAGACTTTGTTGGTGAAACAGTACTACTACTACTACTTATGGCGCTTACTGGAGAAACCGGATAGCCTATTGGGAAAAATTTAGAAAGGCCGTTATTATCCGACAAACTCTTGGAGCTTCGTTTGAAGTATATTGAGCTTATGAAACAGCCTGTCTACGTACAACACTTTCATTAGTTGCTATTTCTGGGAAGAGCTATGATATTTCAAATTTAACCATACATAAAGGTACTGTAAGTGTAAGAAATTTAAGTTTTATTTAAGTCATACTCTCTAGATTAATAACAAGTCATATATTATAGATTTTATTTAAACAAGATCAATCAAGACCGAGTGTGGACAAGTTCATCAAATATTCACAACTCTCGATCAGATCACTTTATTCGCCACATATAGGTAGAAGAGCCAACACCACATTGCACTCTCAGTGCTATACACACCATACTGTGATTTCTCACACACACAATACACACAGCATGCATACATACATACATATAAAATAGGAGTTTAGATGCTCTGATTTATAGCAAACCAGCAAACTCATGTTTTCTCACGCAACTATCTCATTTCTTGGGACCAGCCACCACCACATCCACCCCCACAGCCACCACATCCACTGCCACAGCCGCCACATTTTGCCATGCTTGATTTCACCATGTCTCCACACCCACCGCCACAACCACTACCACAACCACCTGATTCCACCATGTCTCCGCACCCACCTCCACAGCCACTGCCACAGCCACCAGATCTCACCATGTCTCCACATCCACCGCCACAACCACTATCGCAGTCACCAGATTTCACCATGTCTCCGCACTCACCTCCACAACCACTGCCACAACCACTGGATTTTGCCATGTCTCCGCATCCACCTCCGCAGCCACTACCACAGCCACCAGCTTTTGCCATGTCTCCACAGCCACCTCCACAGCCGCTGCCACATCCACCCCCAGACTTGACAGACCTCACAGCATTTCCACACCCACTGCCAGCTCCCACTTTCACTGTTATTAAACCATTCTCTTTAACAGTTTCCACTTCCTTTTGACTTACAACTTCATTTGATAGACCTTCCACATTCGAAATTTTGCTGCTCGTGATGAGGTTATTGTATCCTTCATTTCTTGATATATTACCAACTATATAATTGAGTATGAAGCTAGGTATAAGGAACCATTCGTCTTTGACCTGACATCCCAAAGTTAAGGCTTAGTGAAGCAGGGGTGAAATGATTTGGTGAAGATGAAAAATTATTTTTGAGAGAAATTGAATTACTTTTACAATGCCAGATTTCAAGAAGTAATGCCACTGCCTTGCCGTATGGTTATTTTTAAGAGAATTCAACTGCTGTAATCAGGTGACGGTTAGGTTGTCCATGCTCAACTTTATGTTTCTCACAGCCCCTAGCTTCATAATCCAGCCTTCCACCAGAGTAAAGCCTTACCTGTATGAAGAATACAAATATAAGTCTCATGAACACATGCTATATATCCCTCCTATTTGTTATTGTGGGAGGGGATGCAATAGTCAATAAATATTTCGGGATAATAGCAAAATTACCAACAAGAGAATATATTCACGCAGGCACACGACAGATAAACTGTGGTCACCAAAAGGAAAAGAAAAAGTGAAAACATGTTTCATTGAAAAACTACAGATTATGTCCCATTATAATATATTAGACATGATAAACTTAAAAGCAATGCTATTTCTGAAACATATGATAAAGAAAGTTGTTTGATGCTATATAGGAAGAATAAATTGAAGCTCAACACATAATGTTGTGCTGTGTAAACTATCATGTTCTTTCCTGATCTTAGTTCGACTGTTTGTATCCCCTCGTAATACCTTCTTTCATTGAGTCAATGGAGAAAGGTACAATGGGATTAGGTTTCTTCTGAATCAATAAGACTAACATATTTATCATGGTAAAATGAAGAGAGATGAGAATATTAATTTACTTTCTTTTTACTCACATAACAAAGAAGGCAAATAAGGATAAATTAGTTAGACTTTTAAATTTGTTCTAGAATCAACAAATGATAACAAAGAAGGCAAATAAGGATAAATTAGTTAAAATAATAAATTTGTTCTAGAACCAACAAATGATGATTGTAAAACAAATACATGTACTTATCCAAATTGCTTTTCTCTCTCTCTCTCTCTCTCTCTCTATATATATATATATATATATATATGGTACAATCACATAGATATCTATATTTCATAAACCAGAGGATTATAATTGATTAGTCATGGATCAAGGCAAAAATATTAAGACGATAATCGTATCTACGGTGTTGATGCTATTATACACAGACCAAGCATCGGCATCTTTTAGACACTGCTATGATAAGTGCACTGAAAACTGCTATGAAAGACCAAATGCAATAGTATACTATTGTGATATCAAATGCCTTGTTAAATGCCTCCATAATGAGAGTACACTACTTAGACTTAGTGATGAAGAATCATGCCAGTATAAATGTGCACTAAATCAATGCGCCGCATTTGGAAAGGGTAAGTCCTACCATAATTTTTTTTAAATAATTTCATGGTATTTATTCAGATAATGTAACAATTGTTGTGGTAATATACATTTTTTTATTTACATCGCAGATATCGACAAAGTGGATGATTGTGTCAATAAGTGTGAGAATGACAAATGCAGTCGATGATTTCATCTGAAGTTTGTGGAGCAGATTTCTCAACTTGAATTCTTTTATTTTAAATAAATTGGAATGCAATTTGAGAAAATAAATGTGCTACAAACATTGGATGTAAACATTTCCCTCGTAGTTCTATGTTTACTTTAGCTTTATTATGACTGCAACTATATATTCTTCTAAGAATCTTGTATTTTTTCAGTTTAATATTTAAAGTCTCATCCATTAAATCTCTTGTTTTATTACTAATATAAGTATGTACAGTCTTTCTAAAATGAGATTTTATGGAATAAAGGTATACATGAGATACATCATCTTAACCACTAAAATAAGTCAATAAGAAATCTGAGCCACAAATTTTATTCAAAACGTTCGACAATGATGTGGCGTCAGACATTTAAAATAAATTGATATTTGTTAAATTACATGATAACCCTTTCATAAATACGTTTAAGAGGGAGAATAATCTCCAAAATTTTATGTAAAGAGGTTAAAATAAAAACAAATTAAAATACTTTTATTGAACAACTGTCGTCGTCTTCTACGTCTTCCATACAAAATTAGAGTTTTTTTTACTTTTGCTTAAATTCCTACAAATTTAATCAATCATCTCTTAATCGAATAATAATTACATAAAAAAATGAAAGGAATGTCACCATCACTTTAATTTTTCAGAGACTGACATAAAAAATACATGAAATTCTTCAATTAAGAGTTTTCAAATGGAAATTCACCTCTCATAAGAGGGATAAATTAAGAAGGATAAAATATGGTTTTGATATTCAATCCATCTACAACAAAAAAATTTATATTGTTATGTTATGTGACCAAATAATTTTATCAGTTTTATAAGAACTGTGAGTATGAAATTCAATTAGCAAAATGATCTAATACATATTGCTGAATTCCCATTAAGGTAACTCGCTGGACGATCATTATTTTCATTTCCAATTTGTGAAGTCAAATATTACAGCGAAAGCTTCTTGGCATCAATGACAGTTATACTGTGATGGGGATGGATGCAAGGTAGTTAGGTTAAATAAAGAAAGAGAAACAAACTACAAAAAAAGGGATAAATTTGTATTTAAGAAAATAAATTTTTTGGATTAAAATAATTAGGTGACAAGTGTCGCCTAGGAAATATCTATCTTATATGATCCCTTCCCCACAAATCTCATTATATGTTTAAAAAATATTTAATTCTTTCTTAACCTTTAGAATACATCAACTAAAAATATCAAGTTTCCATAATTGCAAATAAAATCATAATATCTTGTTTAAATAATTTTGAATGATTCTACATATAGAATAAGATTTACACAATATGTAATCAAGATAAATTAAGAATAAATTCACTTTAATATATCTTTACAGAAAATAGAAGGGAATTGCATATTTGTAATGAGCTTTATGTCAATTTTTACTTTTGGCACTAAACAAATATATGTCAAAATATTTGGTACCGTAATTTAACATATTGTTCCACATTTGGTACCGCTGTTAATTAAATTTAAAAATTACCATCAAATTTGTGACGTTATCGTTAAATCGATTTTAATTATTATATAATTAGTCTCATAACTTATACTAGCTGATAGTACTATACTTTAATATTTTGGGCTGTCAAATAACATTTCGATAGCTTATTACCCTACATTTTTCAACGAATCTTATGGTTTTCCGGTTCAATACTTAGAATCTCATCAATGAATAATATTTGTTTCATTACTACTCTAATAATATACTTTCTTAGAAAAAAAATTGATCATTTTTATGTTCACATTTAAATACATTAATGAAAAATATGAAGTTTCCATAAATACATAAATCATAATGCAATATTATCAAAATAAAATTTGAATAATATACTCAACGCACTGGATTTACACTATATGTAATAAAGACAGATTTGGAATAAATCACTTTAATGTATGAATTACGTGCATCATTACAAGATTTATATTGTATCATAAAGATAAATTTATAAAAATGCACTTTAATGTATAGTATATTATTAACTATATATTCTGCTAAGAATTTAGGCACTCATAAATGAAATCTCTTATTTTATTAATAATATATATTTGAAAAAATATGTGAACCTCTTTATACTTTCATTTAGAATACAACAACGAAAAATCTAAAGTTTTCATAATTACAATTTAAATCATATTAAATTACTACAAAACTATATTTGAATAATACAATGCATAGCACAAGATTTAAAAAGTATGTAAAAATAGATAAAATTATGAATAAACTCACTTTAATATATGTATATTATCTTTTTTTTCTCTGATAGCAACAATTGCTTATCTGGCAATATCGACAGCCATAGGCAAAACCTTTGTTATGATTGACATGGTTGGCCATATCAATGTCTTCAGATCGCTTAATAGTTGCAATTGTGCCATGAAATCTATGTTTGAAGGTGACTTGAAGGTCTCTTTTGTGCAAAATGAAGTTTAAGACTGAAGTATTTAAGAAACTAAATCTTAATTCCGATAAATGTAGGATTGAAATTGCGTGTAAAAAAATTAATTGCGAAAACTTAAAACATAAATTATGTAAATTGCTCGTCGGACATGCAAGTGTCCCATTTTCATATCCTTACAAAAAAGTTGTAAGGATCGGCATTGTTTTTTTTTTTTTAATAAAAATTATCAACCAAAAATTATCAATGGTTAAATATGCAATAGACCAATGTAAATCATTGTTTTTTCGGAGATATGTCCTGTGCCGTCAGTGTGTAAAAGAAAATTAGCATTGTTCTGACAAATCAATCATCTATCCGCAATAAGTAACTATATTCTTCAAAATAAAATCTAAGAAGGTATGTAATCATGTGCCATCAATGTGTCATTACACGAACATTATTATATAAAACATTATATTTTTTATGTGCAATACTATATGATCCTGCACATAAATCCTGCTTTCGAATCAATTTAAACGAAAAAAATCTCATTTCATCAAAAAAGTATAGTTTTTCCAATTGTTTCAAAATATTTTTCAAGTATATCCATAATCTTGGAATATTTTATCAAAGAGGTATATTTTTCCAATCTTTTCAAAAAAAAAAAATTTATTATTTTTAAAAAAAATTATTATATTTTGTTTACTTTCCTTGTGTTTACTCAAACCTATTAAGTGCAACAAAATTTAAATTTTATAAGCAACTGCCCCAAATAAATAACAAAATTTTACCTTTGCCCAGACTATTAATTCCAGCTTATAGGACCGTTCCTAAGCTTCTCATAATATCACACTTTACTTTCTATCCTTTCAATAATTTCATACAAAGCTTATCGAAGCAAATGCAAACTCAAAACAATTAAAAGGTAAACTTCAAAATAACCCAAAAGTATGGGCGCAAAGTGCAATTTCCACAAAAAATTATCTCACATCTAATTTTTTTTAATAAAATAATAATACAAATGGGTGTTTTTTAGTACTTCTGTTATGATATAATAATCTATATCAATACTTGTTTAATATAAGCACGTGAAAAAAGATTTCTTACACTTTTGCATAGTTAATTGATTTTATGTAAATAGTAGAGGAGGAACTATAGGAAGAATTATTGAATTTTTTTAGATTGTGATGTGGAAATCCTAAGCTTGTAGTCCTCATAAGAAAATTTCAATATGTATCAGTACAAGAGCTAATAGTTACTAAGTTGTTTGAGATACATAAATTTTCGTTATGTGGGCAAATCTTCATATGTCTCAAGGTTTTGTGAGAGTTATGAAGGAGCATTGAACCTCGTATTGGTCATGGATTGAGAACGGAAATTGAAGTCTATAAGATTTAATCTCCCATTGTTCCTCAATAGCTCAGTTGTAGAGCAGTCACCTATCAACCGATTGGTCGTAGGTTCGAATCCTACTTGGGGAAATTATCAGTATTAGGATTTTAAATATATCAATTAATAAAAGCTATTCATTTTTTACACTCAGGATAAAATATATACATTGAGCTCATATTACATAATAAAAACTTTACACTTTCTCTTGGACAAGAAAAAACCCGAATCATAAGGCAAATGAATTAGAAAGCCTGTAAACAATTGTGCAAAGGCAATGCAATGCAAGATTAAACAAAAAACGAAGAAATGATATTGGAACATAGATCAATCATAATCACAGAAGAAATAAAAGAATTTGAGTTTTACTTTAAGCTTAGTTGTAGGAATATATATTTAGGTACATAACATTGAATTTTACAAAAACTACATGTAAATTTCACTAAATTAGATGTGTATGGAAGCAATATTTATTTTGTGGAAATACTTTTTCTGAATAAATTAAAAAGATTCTAAATACAAGTAAACTCAAATAAAAAATGTGAAATATTAGCAAAACTTCCTTTATTATTTATATTATCAAAAATCGCCATGTGTTAATTGGTACTAGCAAGAATACCTTTTTCAATTTAAATTATAGAGGGATAAATTAAACATTATGCATTTTATAGGAGGTAAATTACCATTAACTTTGCAGAAAAATTGGGTTTTGTACAAAAATTGCAACGAAAACATATTCTATGATACAAAATTTGCATTTTTATATCCAGTTATACCAAAAGTACAAGTCAGCCTATAAAGGAAAAGAAAAGGCAATTTTTTATTATATTTTGTTTACTCTCCTTATGAAATTAAATCAAGAAAAAATATAAACTTATAAGACATTGCTATTCAAATCGTAAATGAACTAATTTATTAAATTTATTCACCATACCTTTACTCAAACCTATTAAGCGCAAAAATATTTAAATTTTATAACTAACTCCTCCATATAAATAACAAAATTTTACCCTTGCCTACACTATTAATTCCACCTTATAGAACTGCCCCTAAACTTCTCATAATATCACACTTTACTTTCTATCATTTCGATCATATATTTCATACAAAGTTTATCGAAGTAAGTGCAAACTCAAATCAATTAAAAGATAAACTATTTATCTCACATACCTGTCTATTACATCGACAATAATATCTACCTACACTTCATTTTCTGGGTTAATTTTTTTTAATAAAATAATAATAGAAATGGATGTTAAAATCTGGAAAAGTTACAAAATATTATCACCAATCCCAAATAATTTAAAATGAACATGAAAAGTGTTTTTGTAATATGGGAGAAAATTTACTAATTTTTTAATAACAAAAAGAAGATAAACGGCCAAATTATAATACCACGGGGTAAAGTGCCAAATAAAACTTTTATAAGATAACGGGATATAAAATACTCAAATCAGAGGGAATAAAATTGAATTTAATAAGCATCACATTAACGGTTAACCGACATAAACTCAAATAAAAAGTGTGAAATATAGCAAAACTCCCTTTATTATTTATATTATCAAAAATCATCCTCTGTTAATTGGTAAAATACCCCTATACACTTAAAAAATATGATAATAACACCCCTTAACTTTCAAAATTAGCAGCAACTCTTCTTTTCCTTACGATTTATGATTTTAAAAACTTTTCTTCTAACGCCTTCTGGATGTAATGCAACGCAACATCTTTCAAGTAAACAGTTTCCAGTAACTATTACTTCAAACAATATGCTCGCAATAACAAGATCTATGCTGTATATCTCAATTTCAGTAAGTTAGTTATACCATCTTGCTAAAGAAAATAAATTGCTTCATTAAAAAAATTACAACGGGTAAATTGTTTCCTTCAAAAAAATCTTATTTTATCATAAAAGTACAGTTTTTCCAATTTTTTCAAAATATTTTTCAACGGGAAAATTGATTTTTTTGGTACCATAGAATAAGCTATCTTGCACTTTTGGTACCATTGGATACGATAATGCAAATTTTGTACCCTATAATAGGTTTTCATTGCAATTTTTTACGGCACTTAATCCACTTTTATTATGACAATGTAATTTTTTACCCATTGTGTTATGATAAATGTCGCAATTTATCCCCCTATGTTAAATAAATAGTTTACATGCATACTCTCAATTTCGACAAGTGAGTTACAATCTCCAGCTGAAGAGGGTAACTTGCTTCATTAAAACTTTACAAGGGGTAAATTTATTTTTTTCAAATTATAAAGAGATAAATTAAACATTATACATTTCATAAGGGGTAAATTACCATTAACTTTGTAGAAAAATTGGCTTCGGTACAAAAATTGCAACAAAAACATATCCTATAGTAAAAAAAATTGCATTTTTGTATCCAATTGTACCAAAAGTGTAAGTCAGCCTATCCTATGGTACCAAAAAATCAACATTTTATTATATTTTTTTTACTCTCCTTATGAAAATAAATCAAGAAAAACTATAAACTTATAAGACATTGATGTTCAAACCGTAAATGAACTAATTTATTAAATTTAAAGTGCCACATAAAACTTTTATTAGACACTCAAATCAGAGGGAATAAAATTGAATCTAATGAACATCACATTTTATTAGTATTTTTTTTCTTTTTCTATAAAATAAATTGGAATTGACTGATGAGTGAAAATGACATATAGGATATGGATCAAAGTTCCGTTTATACTAAAAAGTTTTCAAGGACTTTTCCAAGTTCTTCGAATTTTTTTTAATGAAAACTGCTCTGTATTATCGGCATAGATTAAAATTTCGTTTCGAGTATATGTTTCGATCAGTCAAATAATGAAAAAATTTCTAGCCTTTTCGAAAATGTTTCGGAAACACTAAGAAAAAATTGTAATAAAAGTTACTAAATTTAGATAAATAACAGCGTTTAAGCCAAACAAATAATTTCGGAGTTACATCTTATTTTCGTTTCGCTTGATTTAAAAATGGAAACTTTTCGATATTTTCAAAGGAAAAGATGAATATTTTGATCCACGATTATCGGTTTTGTTGACTAAAAAAAAAATAGATGTTTACGGCACCAAAATTTTGATCCAACATAGCTTTTAATCAAAAGTTTTAAGTACAAAAAAACAGAATATATAAGGTGTTTATAAAATCTAGCATGCTTGGGTCCTTTAGGACACTATCTAAAAAAACTGTTTGATACAACTGATATCTAATTTACTGCCAATCTTCTTTCTTTCATTGTGGGATCAAACCACGGATTGTGTATTTGAACTAATGATCTTAAAATTATAACTTCACATTACTACTTTACATGTTCAGTTCAAAAAATCAGAATCAATAACTGCACGACACCAAAAATAATACTATCCGATAGGAATACACATCGAGTATCTTCTGTCGACAACACAACACATAATAAAGTTACAAGTGTTTGGTATCCTTAGGCGAATGTTAAGGCGATTGGCTTTGTACCAATCCACCTCGTATACTTGATGAATATGTGATGGCCATGTATGTATGGAACAAAGAAACACTATATATAACATTATGAGCTAGAATGAGCTCCAATTATCAGAACAGTATTTGGTGGGGAGTCTGAAGAGACCATAAATGGATCACTGGACAAACCAAAAACCTTTAAATGTGCACAAACTCAAATAAACTGAAATGGTTCTCCGAATATTCTTTAGATAGGACTTTCTCGTAGGCTCTTTGATTCATCTCCACTGTATACTGATTCAGTGTCAAAGGCGCTAGCCTCAGTATTGAAGGGTTTTTCAAACATATCATCAGCATTGGACACCGAAAAGCTATGAGTTTGGGAAGATCTTTCTCCATAAACAGATGTTGATTTCTAATTTGCAAGAACATCAACATCAAAAGAAACACCTGGTTGCATTCAATGATTGCAGATGACTTCATATGAAGGCAATGTTTCTTTATTGAGTACGATCAGCACTAACCTGGACAAACCAAAAACCTTTAAATGTGCACAAACTCAAATAAATCTAGGGTTGTAAAATAATGATATTCATCCCATCAGAGCTGCAATATTCACCTGAAGAATACCGTCTGCACTTCACCCTTGTTTCATTTTAAAGACAACTTTATGCAACTCCGTCTTCCACTCCTAGTAATGCAATACGTATTATAGTCAACTAGTTGAATGGCGATGGTGCATCATGAATTGTTTTAGGTAGGAACAGGGAGTTCATACAAAAGCAATCAATATCGGAATGGGGTGAAATTAACTAGCACTATCAGATGTTTAGTATGTTGACCAATTCAAAGGTGGAAATCAAAGCATAATCCCGAAGTATGATTCCCTATAGGATAAAAGCAAGAAGACCAGAAGATGAATAGAAGTGAGCTTCGAAGAAAATGGGACAATAGAGAAAAGTACTTAAGCATTTGATAATACCTGGAGCATGTTGACGGGAACGGAGAATGATGGAGTTGGACTGGTAGTTGAGGAGGTTGACTTGGTAGAAAGGAGTTGAAGAAGAAGCCAAGTATTAATGGACAAACACAAGAGGGGGTGAAGTTACTGATCGCATAATGCAGTAGTGGAGATTCCTTTCAAAAACTTTTCGCTGCGTGTTAATCATGTCAAACAAATCCTCGGAGTTGCTGGAAAATTGAATAAAAAATTAAATTTTATCCTCATGCCAAAATGTCGCCTTAATGAAATATATTCATCTCTGTCTCGAATCATTTGCTCTAAAAAAATGTCAAACAAGAAACTGAAAGGATGAACGTATATTACCTGAATTTCACAAAATGTAGCCTCTTCAATAGTTAATTTAGAATGAGTTTCTGGAGCATGCCTGTTTTCCTCTTGATATTTCTTTTCTAGTAACTCACCCTGAAAATGAAATGATTCTCTTCAGAAAATAATCAAAATTTGCAGCTACAAAAAGGTTACCGGAAAGTACGGTGCAAGTTCACCATAAAAGCATATTTCTCTTCAAGGCATACCTCAGCCTTGACTGCTCTGGCCCTTTTTGTTTTCATTGAGTCTCGTAAAAGAAATTAACCCTAATAATTCATAGATGGTTCACGGTGCTTATGACAAAAAATAGCTCATGTGTGGTCACTTACATGGTCTTGCATTTTTGTTCGACAGAATTCTAGCTTCTCCCTGGAATCCAAAAGCACAATCTCATTGTTTTCAACCTTCCACAGATCAAATGAACGGTGTTAATATTATAGTAATCCCATAACCAAAAAAATTCTTCCAAGTCTCAAATCATAATGCTCAACTCGGGAAAGAAAAGCGCGATAATCATATAGTTGAGTGATGATATTCAAGCCTTTGTAAGGCTTCCCTCAAAATTCTTCCACGTATCGCTACATTAGGTACAGTGCAATGCAGAAATCCCAAACCCGCTTTAAGATCTCTGTATAATGTCAGGAACAATATTGTTTTTCCAGGTTAAAAGGAGTACTTCATTTCAAGATAGAAAGTAGAAGCTTGAACAATATTATTTAGTGATGTTATTCAAGCCTTTGTAAGGCTTCGGAGAACTGGGAACCCAAAAAAAAGTAATAATGCGGAATAGACCATGTCACCATCACATGACACCAACATCTATTTAATATTTCAGAAACACCATAACAATATGATACAAACATATGAATAGAGTTTACAATGTTTTTCAGTAACTCAGTCATTAGATCAACTGTGCATTACAAGCTGCAAGGGAAAATAGCACAAAAAAAAAAAGATGTGTGTTATTAAATAAGGATAAACACCAGATCATTCCCTCATGAACAAATAGGTAGTCAAACCACAAAATTTCATTATTCAAAACTTCAAGTCAGCTCCTCATAACCACTCACCAGATTCCATACTAATTAAAAAGAAAAAAAAATCAAACTTTCCAACTAAAACTTTGGAAACTTTAGTCACTGGATTATTGTAACGTGTGACGGGTCATAATCAAACGGATCACCAGCTTTCACAAAACGTCCCTTCACAAGCTTCCAACGTCACGTGAAGCATATCTTATTTTGTTAAAGACCACCATAACAAGACACAGATTATTCCAAGAAGCCTACTTTTCTACAGAAAAGCATAGGTCGGAAAGTTATGTCTTTTGCAATTTGGTCCCATTATTATTGAGCAGTATTTAAATTATGGTTTTTGAATCATGGCTCCCCCTATTTATCAATCATGTCTCGTTCAATTCATGGTTTGTCTGGAAGAGGTGAAAGACAACAACATCAAAGGTTTGGCCAAGCTTCGATGTGGCCATGCTTTCCATTTAGGTTTGTGACGTAATCTTTCTTATACTTGATCTTTTTCTTCATATTAAAGTAGTGTACGTTTTGAGGGGAAAAAAAATGCTATAAGTTCCATTTGATTTGATAACTTAGGCATAGATCTAGAAATTGTGTATTGACAAAAAATGAGTTGGGTGTAGAAATAAAAATTAAAAAACATAAATTCACGTGTGTTTTGGGAAATCTTCACAGAATCCTCTATGTTTTACAAAATATTGCACATATATTGATTTTTTTGTCCAACGCTATGAAAAAGTGAATGGACGTTTTTCCATGCACATATGTTGCTACTAACATTAAAGTTCACCTGTATAAAACACACTAATTTTAAGGGAGGTTTTTCAAAACATAAGTGAGTTTTATGGTCGTTACAATGCTTAATTTGTCTATATATATATATATATATATATCAAGAGTAAAATTAGTGTGTTTTACAAATTGAATTGGACATTTTAAGGTGCAGAGAAATGTGGACGTGCAACATTTTTTAAAACTCAAAAGTATTTTATAAATTGAATTGGACAAGTTGTTCTGTCACTTTTAAATTAAATGATCATATTAATTTTATTTGAAGATAGTATTGATAATTATATACTCTTTCATGTAAGTTTGTGAAGCCAAACTGTATAGTATTATCAAATTAAGTATTCTCGTATTTATCTTTACTAATTAATTTATTTTACCCAAGTATCTTTACATGATTATTTACAATTGATCATGTAGATATCTAAAATATATATATATATATATATATATATGTGGTGAATTTGTTGAAATTATTATACATAGTATTAATAATTTTGTTAATTTATATCAGACTGCATTGGTGGTTCAACTTCAATGGAAATATGCAGTGCCCAGCCTGCAGAAGAATGACCATCCGTTAACTGGCAATTTGACGATGATTATTCAAGTACCGATTCTAAGAAGAACGAAGAAGATGTCGTAAGCAATGTTTTAAAAACCGGACCGGACATCAAACCGATAGCTTTACTGGTTACTGGTTAAATCGATTTAACCGTTTTAACCATTGATTCAACCGGTGTGACGTCATTACAATATAATATGTTAATTTTGATTTTAATTTTAATATTCGTAATCAACTATTTAAAAAATATACAATATTCATTTTTTCAAGTTTATTTCCATAAACTAAATGTTTATCTCATGATCAATTATTTTTCCTACAAATTTGAGTTAGGAATGAATGATAGCAACAAAATTACAAGTATGATAATATGATATCAACGCAATAATTCAAATTATAATAAACACCATATCAAAAACTATAATTTTATTAGTAATCACCTATGAAAAAGAGAAATTTTTGATGAATTTTATCATTGAATTATATAAAAGAAATAAAAATACTTGAAGTTTGTGAAAAAAATGACTTTTCTAATGAATTTGATACTTAAATATATTTATATAACTTTATTATATATAAGATTTTTTTGTTTTTTTGTTGATTTTTTTTAGTTCAAAGTGAAAAATAGAAGAAGAGATGTTAGAGTATTGTTTAAGTTTAAAGGTCACGGAAGAGAAATAAAAATTCGTAGCGTAAACTTTTTATTTTTATAAGTGAACCAGTGGTTCAATCGGTTAACTGGTTCATTATTTTTACCATTTTTGATCAGTTTTTTTCGGTTCAAACTGGTCAGGAACAAAGCTGGTTTTGAAGGATTAACATAATCGAATTGACAACTAGTTACCGGTTAAACCGGTCGAACTAACTAGTCCAGTCCGATTTTTAAAACACTGGTTGTAAGAGATCGCGACTGTTATAAGACTTATTTTAGAGAATATTCCGCAAAATGCGTTTAAGGATTATTTTAGTCATGAGATGTCTTCAGTATTTCGGCAGTTCGAAAAAAATGTTGATTTGAGAGTGTGACACAAATGTGGAAAGTTCCCATAAAAACCGAAACTTTCTTTAATGAACTAACGTAGATTAAAACCATGTAAACAATTACACCGTGTTCAACAAGAGAAAATCCTACCTATAATCAATGTTATTAAAACCGGACCGAATCAGCCGGTCCGACTGGTTCGACCGCGAACCGGAAGCTGGTCCGGTCCGATTAATTCCCTAAAACCAGCGGTTCGACCAGTGGTTCGCTCGGTTCGATCAGTAAAACCGCTAACCAGTATGCTCACCGGTTCACTCTCCGGTCCGGTTTTAAAAACATTGCTTAATCAAGAATCATGCACAACACAACTATATTATTAAGAGTTGATAATATAGTGTATTATCCAGTAGGAGTGTAGAACCATTATGTAAGATATGTTTGTTGAATATTTATTTAAATATATAGAACTTTTCAAAAACATCCAAATAAATTTGTAAACTGATGGACAAACATGATGACCAATATGGTTTACATGGAGAAAGATTTTTAAACTTGAGCATTTACATATTATATTCTAAACCCAAACTAATCCGTCCCAATAATCTTGATCCCTTCATGATTGGCACGGAGTTTTAGATACTTTGTTAAAAAAGTAAATTTTTTTTTTTTTAGAGAGAAATGGAGCCATGTTTTGGAACGTCCCAAAATAGAAATAGGAGCAAGAAAAGTGGGACGGAGGGAGTATAATAGATAATAGAAGATTACTACATATAGATATTAATATGGATTTCAAATTAAATGGATACTTTTATATTGTATAACTCTGTATAATACTATAATATATATATATATATCTATATATCTTATGTGTCTTTTGACCCCCAAATGAGCTTATTTGATCAAATACTAATTTTCTGGAGTTTTAATTTTCCTTTTAAATTTCTGAAAATTATCAATTAATGTCTTTAGTTAAATTTTCCATTTATTCCCAAAGATAAGTTTTGCATGTTATCTTTCTAAGTTCATCACTTTAATTTGTCAAGGATAATTAATCTAAATTAAAGACAATTATTTAGACTAAGTCTACCCTTTATATACGCTAATCAACTTAATTTCTAAGATTACCCAATTAACACATAAAATAAATATAATAATACAATTTTTTCTGCAAAAACCATTATCTATTATGAAACTTAGGATAAAAGTATGAACAAATTGTAGTAAACAAAGTATAATATGAAGGGAGATATAAGATTATGTAGAGAAAGCTATTTCATCTCTTTTCATTGATAATAGATTGTATGTAGTTGTTCTTGTACAAAGTGAGGGTGAACTCATCTATATATAGGAGTTCAAGATTACACATGTCTTGCAAAGAAAAGTGATGGGTGGCTTCTCATGCATTGTGACACATGGCTACTTAACAAGTTGTAACACTTGTTATGTCTATAAGCTTCCTCAAGATCTTCCTTTGCCACACTTAGTCTTGCTTTGACACATAAAAGAGTTATGTGTTATCTCATTATTTCACCAAGTGAAAGAACTATGTATAGCCACACTGTCCCTTGAATGGTAAACTATCAATGACATCCACAAAATATGCATATTTCATAACACTCCCCCTTGGATGCCCATTGCTTCTGGTGTATGCCTTGTTAAAACCTTGTCAAGAAAACCCATTGCACTACAACAAAAAACATATCTTGAGACACAGAAAAGTGTCCGATAAGGTGCATAATGGGACATTTACAAATTTCGAGACACTTAAAAAAAGTGTCGCATAATTTGATGTCGCGTCAATACAACACTTTTATGTGTCCCTAAACACACAATCTAAGGACATTATATGTGTCCCAAAATACTTATCTAAGGGCATTTATATGTGTCCCGATGTACTCTTAGGACACTTATAAAAGTGTCTTATAACTACTTTTAGGACAATTATAAATTTCCTAAGACCTGTTTCAATGACATTTATAAATATCTTCCAAACCATATTTTTCTAAAATGCCTACACAACTTATACATATTAAATTAGTAATTTAAATAACCAATATAAAAAAAATACTCATTTATTAAACAATTTGAATATCTATTAAAAAGTATGAAGTTCGTAAAATAGCAGTAGCCGCTTAACATGAGAAGTTTTCAAGACAACATTATTACATAAGAAATTTCCGAAAAAAGTAAAATTAACAATCATAATTATCCGAGTCTTCTCAATTAATCTTTGAAACTCCGAACTCCTGCTCTAATATACCAATTTGTATCAATCTCCATCTCCTTCCAAAGCAACCTGATCAAGATACATAAATTACTTTCTTTTTTCATAAAATTAAGTTCAATAGAAAACTAAGATAACAAGAAACAAAAAAGGAAATACCAAGGATGAAGGCCAAACAACAGGTGCTCCAATAACATTTCCAATGGTTTGAAAATTACCATGAGTGAAAAATAGTCTTGCATCTTTTTTCCCTTGAAACTGAATTATTATCTCACAAAAGTCATGCTCCAACTCCAATACCAGCTGCTACATTCATTCAAATCTCCAACACTTTTCAAAACAACATAAGATCCAACATGCAATTTGTATTTTTCAACAAATTAAGATTAAAAAGCTGGAAAAGCTTGGAATATGTAGTTTAAAATGGAATTCTCTAGGCTATGCTTGTACAAGAGTAAATTAACAAGTAGAACATGTTTTCACAATAAATGGAAGTGCTAAAAACAAGGTCAACTCTAACCCATTAACTTCATTAAGAAAAAATCTATTAAAAGTTTATAACCCATTTATGGGCAAGATCATATTGTCTTTCAAGTAATTATTACCTTGAAGGTAGATTAGGTTGAAGAAGGTAGAACCCTGACCTTCTTGGTTTCCCCACATGTGTCCGTGTTGTTGAACTTCTGGAAAAAATAAAGGAAACAAAATAAGAATCCATATCCAGAATTGGTACAGGTAACTTGAAAGGACAAAAGAACTGATTTCTTGAAGTTTAATTCGATTCCCAATTCTCCAATCTTTTTACCTTTATTTTCATTGGATGGGAAGTCGATGTAGATGCTATGTGATTGTCTAAAGGTATGGGTGGAGTGGTTTGAAATTTAGTTTTTCCTCTTGGGGGTGCGACTACAACACTTTCAACATCAGATTGTTCAATAGATCGTAATTTCCCAAGGACAAATGCTGTCAATTCCTCTCGCTTTGCATTCAGTATATCATGTTTCTCCAGTCCTTCCAAATACTTTTCCTTATACTCCATGGACTGCCTAAGAAGTTCGGCACGACTTGATTTTTCCCCATAAACATCTCCTCGTCTCACTCCCAGTCCATACAAGCTCAATTGTACATCCTTATCCTTCACGACTTTTGCAAAGTCGTCATTAAGATCATGAATAATATCACCTCTATTTGAATTTTGAGGGTTTTGCGCGGCAAGCTCTTCCGTTTGTGCCTACAAAATAAAGTGTAAGTTATAATTTAACGAATTCAGACAATATAAAAATAAAATAAAATATTGAAATATAATGTATTTACACTTACAATTTCTTCTAGTACTACTTCACTTGTACCATCGGGCTTACAAAAACACACCTTAAACAACTCGGCTCTTGTGGGATATCTACCTAGATCTTTTTTATGGATAAATGCCATTACCCATTTTAGTAGAATTACTTTCTAAATAAACTCAAAACTACTATAATTACGAAGAAAACATTACCATTATTTCTTTCGCACGTGCAAAACTTTTCTTGCCCATACGATGAATTCACTTGGGCACGACTTTGTTTATTATTTTGACTTTTCTTCTATAGTAATTAAAAAACTAATTCAATTGTAAATTTAACAAAAACAAAATAAAAATGAGGACTTAATGATAATGGAACAAAAAGTTATCAATTTCATACATCTGCGTTATCAGATAACCAATGGTTAACTAATGCCTTATATTGCTCATCATTCACCATCTCGGGAATTTGTTCTTCAATAGGAACGTGAGGGTCAAAACTCAACTTCTTTAAATAACATTTCCAGTTTCTTCATTTTTTGTTAATAGAACTCAAGATATATGACTCTCTTCCAGGAGGGATCTCAAACTTCCCCTACCAAAACAGAAAAGAAAAAGCATTATATACTAATTAAATCGAACAACATATATAAACTTGAATAATTTGAAATAAGATACAACGTATGACCTTGACAAGTCTAAGCATTTCATTCTTGTAAATCGTTGGCATCAATCTCCAATCATTATAGTTAAGAGGGCAATATCTCGCATTCATTGCAATTGTACCCAAAAAATGAGCCAACATGCTTGTCTTTTCATTATCATTTGGTTGTCCAAGATCATTAAATGTGACAACAATACGATTTCTCGATTGTCGGCCCCATACTTTAGGCATGCAAGTAGCTCTCTTTTTCTCATGACCAACTATAACAACATTAAATCAATCAACTCTCTTCTAAATGAACACTTTAAAATATATGGGTATATAGTAAAAGTTAACTCACTGGGCTCGGTTGTGACATGATTAGGATCAACTTGTTCAGTATTTGAAATGGTATTCTCATTGGGTTGTAAAGTAGATGCATCAAGTGAATCTGGACTTACACCATGTAAGTAGTTATCACTGTGTAGAAAGAATTAGATAGCATAACCTTTTTGGATTTCATTTGCACCATTTTGCGAAATCGAAGGTTGGTGTTGCTCAAAAACTTTACGTCTCACACGTCTGCTTCTAGTTTTTTGAGTCATTAGCTGCACATGTTATAAGAAGTAGAATTAGCTGCTTCTAATTGCATATTATATATCCATTTTGATTGACTTGAACTTGAAGTAAATGTTAAATATTTGAAATCATGAACTATAAATTTGACTTGGATAAAATCAGAAGTCTGAATATTGTTTTTATATTGATTGTTATTTGGTCTTCTCATAAAATCTATCTACACAGCATTCACAATTTTGTGGAACCACATCTATGTATAAGTTTATGCACACTTTCCATACACTCTAAAACATATCTCAGCCAGCAGCCTAAAAAATTAACAGTGGGAAGAAGTAACCTCACTTACCTCAGCTATTTTTGAAACATTAAGTCGAGAGGCATCCTTGTGTAATAAATGAAGCAATCCATCATCATCATCATCATCATCCAAGTAGCCATCAAAACCAGACTTCCTGCTCTTTAAGACAGACTTCGGGTGCACATTAACCTTTACAAAGTTTATTGTTTCAATACAACAACATGAAGAAATAAAATATGCTTTACAAGTAAACGTATAAGTTGAGTTGAACTTACTGTACTCTTAAGAAGAACCCTGACACGCATGCCTTTTCTCCCATTTTTTTTATCGTTAACTTTTTCGCCTAATAAAAAAATGAAATAAGGCTCCAAAAAGAAAAATGAACACAATAGAAAATTTATAAAAGAAAAAGTACCGCTCTTTCAGCAGTTTCAGGGTTCTCATACTCTACCAATGCATGAAGCTTCAATGTAAATTAAGAAAGGGGAAATTTAGATAAGCATGTAACAAAAATTCCATATTTCACCAACACAAAATGCTGTTCAAATTTCCACATACCTTGTGACTAACAACTGAATCACCTTTAGAAGAACGAGAAGAGCTTGGTTTTTGTGGCTGGCATATCCGAATCGTCTTAATACTGCATATAAAGCATTTATATACATGATCTAAGCTCAGATGGACATATTTAAAGAACGTAAACTTATTGAGCTAGCCAAAGATTCAAACCTTCCAATCACACTAAATATTTTCTCAATATTCTAATGAGAATGATCATCTGGTAGATTTTAAACTATAACTGTGCATGACTACTTGAAATACGATCACAAACTTATGTTAAAATAAAATAAACGATCATATCAAGTGAGTAAAAATTCCATTAGGGTGGCTTCAAATTGAGAAAAATGAAACTGCAATTCCTGTTTTTCTTTCTCCTTAAAGGGATTTTTCCATCTCACTTTCTTACCATCATTGCTTACAATCTATTACATCAAAAATTTGAACCAAAAAACATAAGTGCTACTCAAACGGAAGTTCAAATACATAACGGGTACTAAAGAACTAACCAACTTTGAGGAGGACTTTAAAGCTTGTGCCATCATATGATTATTAACACCGAGGGACTTGAGAATCTTTGTAGGTGTAGCAAAATTTGTCGGAACAGTTGAAAAAAACAGAGGTTGAAGATAAAGAAAATTCAAGAATATTTAAGCTTCTAAGATTTTTTTAAAAATATTTCAGAATTCTTACCATAGCCTTGGGGATCTTTGCACATATGTTTAGCAAAAGGATTCATTGGCTGCATGTGATATATTTAAGTATTAGGATTCAAATTAACATGTGATAAATTTAAGTAGCATCTTTGTATGGTTTCTATTTGAGAATATACATAGTTTCTCCGTAATTATGCTAACTCTGAGTACTAATTAGCAAT
The DNA here is from genome assembly GCA_003313485.2 of Penstemon barbatus. Classification (NCBI taxonomy): domain Eukaryota; kingdom Viridiplantae; phylum Streptophyta; class Magnoliopsida; order Lamiales; family Plantaginaceae; genus Penstemon; species Penstemon barbatus. The sequence goes on along the minus strand of CM064878.1, from coordinate 27,749,546 downwards.
ATGTTTCAATGTTCCATAAGACACTGGTAGCTAATTTGAATAAGTTTATACAAAAAGAAGATTCCTTTGTACAATACTACAATTTTCTTTAGCTCAGCTTTCCAATATTCTTTTATAAGAGCCAGCACAAATCAATTAAGATATTCTAATTCATTAGCTTCATTTATGACATCACCATATCTGACTGCAGAGCATGTAGAGCAGTAGTCTTAATAAAATAACTAATCCTCACAACTCAACGTTGAATATTAAAAAACTAAAAGGAAATTTATGAATATAACAATTCCCCTATTTCTCAATTGAATGTTTTTGCAACTGATACAAGGTAATGATATTCATCTCACTAGTTCAAAATCCAAGAAAAGCCAAAATCGCAAGACACTCTTTTGAATTTTACAAAAGTCATTTTGGACACTCAAAATAAGCACAAAAAGAATTTATAGATATATATTATTGGTAAATCTATGAAAAAAGTTAAAGAGATGCTCATCGTCTTCCAAAAAGTCAAGGGAACCTAAGTCCACCCTAATAATAAAGCTCAAGTGCTCTTCCTGTGAGCCCAGATAATTTTCTGAGCTCCTCGTTCCATTGCCAAAACCATAATCTCAAGATTCTCAACTCTAGCACAACATATATATATATATATATATATTGAAATAAAAAGGAGTTTACACAATAAATTACAAACACAAATTTTTCCATCACTTTAACCTTAAATTGAAAAGATTTACAACACCAGGATAGAGAGTGATAAATGCTACTGACCTCACTATCATGATCACGAAATTTCATGATTACGTGACCACTGACAATATCCCAATAGAACACCTGTCGGTCGCCTCCGCACGAACAAAGCTTCGAATTATCCCTAAAAGACCAAATAAACAAATAAATGAAATCCTTATATGTGTTGTTCAGCTAAGGAAAGACGGAATAAACATTTATCTAGATTTTGAATAGGCTTACGAGGTGACGTGGACGTCGCGAACTTAACGGCCGTGGGATTTGTAGGTCTTGATAAGCAGTGGACGGTGGGGATTCCAGAGGCGTATAGTTCGGTCTTTGCCGCAGCTCAGACAGTATTCTCCGGTGATTACTGTGATAACTTATTGAATGATATTAAGATAATTGAATAGAAAAACCACCTCTAATTGTAACTTATTGTTGATTAAATAACTTACGAAGCAATTAGCATGTAGGTTGCTCCGAGAAGTTGTAAATTTGTCTTCTCAATGTAATTCTCAGATAAGAATCTATCTATAAGATTTACAGCCAGGAAGAGTGTATCCGGTGCAAGCTTATACTCTTTAGAAACCTGTAGCCAGTGCACATAAGATGAATGTACAGTTCATTGCAAGTAATACTAGCTATATTCATATTTATTGCAAATTGAGAAACAACATGGCATATAGCTCACATGAACACCATGAGAAACATATCCAAACAGAAAGAAACATGAAAATCAAAATAGATCTAACATTATACTATAATAAAAACAAAAAGAATATAATACATTGTTTAATAAAGGCTTACTACTTCAATGCTCCATAAACAGAAAATCACCTCGTAAATAAGAGCTAGCGTACACAATTAACCGATAAGACAGAGCAAGAGAAAGAGTGAGAGAGAGCGAGAGAAAGAGGAGGAGTGAAAACACGTACATACCTACTGGGAGAGATAATCGTCGAAATAGGTGAGCTGAAATTGTTGAGAGAATTCGAAATTGTTGACCTTAATTATTGAGAGAATCATTTGGCTGAAATTGAAGAGAGAATCCGAAATATTTGAGCTAAATTGTTGAGAGAATCATTGGGCTGAAATTGATGAAAGAATCCGAAATTGTTGAGAGAATCTGAATGTCGAGCAAATTTGTTGAGTGAATCCGAAATTGATGAGAAAATCCCCAAAACTGTTGAGAGAATATGAAGATATGGAACCCTAGTGAATGTTTTAATTTTGGGTAAGAAATGAAATAAAGCTCCTCAGAGCATTGGGAGTGTTTTTTTTTTAGTCAAGTTTTAAGTTTTAAAATAAAAGCATTTTTTCATTTTCTTTTGTCTTTTCTTATGAGACATTTATCACTAAATGTCCCATAGTTAATATCTCACGACATAAACCAATAAATGTCCCTTCTTAAATGTCCCATCATCTACTTTTTGTTGTAGTGAATTGGGACAAAAACTTGAACGAAGGAAAAAAGAGTACATATACGTAAGGGGCTTATAAGCATGTATCACTACGTCGTTAAAATCTTGCCAAGAAAAATCCAGTGGGACAAAAACTTGGACGAAGGAAAAAGAGTACAGTGTAAGTGTCGTTAATTACACGCTGCCCCTGATGCCGACATAAGATCCACAAGTCGCCGCATTCCAATGTTGTAAACCATCTTCCTGAATGTTGTAGTCGGCAATGCTTTAGTGAATAAATCAGTAAAGTTTTTACATGACTGAATTTGAAGAACGTCTATATAACCCTTTTTATGAAGCTCGTGGGTAAAGAAAAACTTTGGTGATATGTGCTCCGTTCTGTTTCCTTTGATATATCCATTTTTTTTATTTGAGCAATACATGCGGCACTGTCTTCATATAATGTTGGTATATTCTTTGTTGAAAGAAACCCACAAGATTCTTGAATATACTGAACCATTGATCTCAGTCATAAACATTCTCGATTTGCTTCATGTAATGCCAAAATTTCAGCATGATTGGATGAAGTGGCTGCTAGAGTTTGTTTAACAGATCGCCATGATATTGCAGCGCCACCACAAGTAAATACATATCCACTTTGTGATCTACCTTTGTGTGGATCAGAAAGATAACCGGCATCTGCATGACCTGCTACATGTGCATCGGTATCTCTAGAGTAAAATAAGCCAATATCTATTGTTCCACGAAGATAACGTAAAATATGTTTAACTTCATTCCAATGCCTTTGTGTTGGTGCAGAGCTATACCTTGCCAGTAAGTTAACCGAGAAGGCTATATCAGGTCTCGTACAATTTGCAAGATACATCAATGATCCAATTGCACTTAGATAAGGTACTTCATGACCAAGCAATTCTTCATTTTCCTCCCGAGGATGGAAAGGACCTTTCTTTATATCCAAAGAACGGACAACCACGGGACTGCTCAATGGATTAGCTTTGTCCATATAAAATCTCTTCATAATCTTTTCTGTATATACCGATTGATGGATAAAGATTCCAGTTGATAAATGTACGATCTGCGGGCCGAGATAAAACTTTGTTTTCCTGAGATTTTTCATCTCAAATTCTTTCACTAAATAGTTTGCGGTATTTGTAGCTTTTCAGGAGTTCCGACAAGATTTAAGTCGACCACGTATATCGCAATAATGGAAAATTCATTCTCAAATCTTTTAATGAAAACACATGTTGGTTTCTCGAGATTTTGTATACAAATCCCACATCGGTTAACTATTATTAAACGGATGTGTTAGATTTGTTTATTACTGTTTGATATCTCGAGATTTTAAATTCAAATCCCACGTCGGTTAATTGTTAGTGTCCATCCGTATTAGTTTTTCTTATTATGGCTTGATCTTCGATCAATCAATTCACAAATACTTATCGGGGATCATATATATATCGCGGTTACATGGACATATTACTCATTCTTGGGAAAAAGGTCTGTTTTAGTTATTTATTTATTGGTTCACGTAATAATTGAGAATCTTACACAAAATTTTATCCATTTGCATTATCGTGAAAAACAACTGTCAAACTTAATGTGAATTACCATATAATTCACAATGATATATGTGTAAATTAAAATAATCACAAACCACAACTTTCATGCACAACTACGAAATCTTGTCCGATCCTGATTTAGTAAAAAATGTAAGATTCTTATTTCTTCATTTCAAAAATAGAATTAAATGCTACATTTATTCAGATTCTTAAGGTGATAAAATGAACAACTGTATTAATAAAATAATAATGGTGTGAATTTCCTAAATTAGCTGGTGCACTTAATGGAATTTTCCGAACTTCCATTAACTATTCACCTATGAAGTTCATTTGCACCTATAAATACAACGCTTTCTATATGCCAAAACCATCAACTTTATAACAAATATCTTCTTATTCCTTAATCTCCTCCCAAACTCCCCCTCTCCCCCACTCTCCTTTTTTTTTTCCCGATGAATGCAAATCAAAATGACCCACCTGAAGGGAACCCTTCCCAAAACAATCCTTTCCAAAATAATTCTACGAAAAAAGGGAAAGGGCGGCAAAAAATAAATATAGCAAAAATAGAAAATGAGAACAACCTTCAGGTTACATTCTCTAAAAGACGCGCCGGTTTATTCAAAAAAGCTAGCGAACTAGCCACACTAACTGGTGCTGAAGGTCTTGTTCTTGTTTTTTCCCCTAGTGGGAAAGCCCATTCGTTTGGCCACCCCGATGTAGAAACCATTTCTAACAAATTTTTTGGCCGAAATCAGAACCAAAACCAACGAAATGCTGAAACCGACCTCTATCTCATTGCTCAAAGAAACAATAATATAATAGAAAGAAACCAAGAGCTAGTTGAAATGGAAAAGCAATTAGAGCTCGAGAAGAAGAAAGCCAAAGAACTTGAAATGGATAACCTTGATATTCTAAGACAAGGGCATTGGAACGGTCCTTGCATATTTGAGCTAAGCGAAAAAGATGTAGCTGATTTTACAGAGATGTTTGATAATTTCAGAGTACGTATGGATGATGTACTACGAAATCATGGTCCAAGTCTGGTGAATCCGAATATGAACACGTATCCGGAACCAAATATATACCAAAATATATATGCTTCTGATCAGATGAATCCCGATGTAGGTACTGGGACTGGTGGGATCAATTTTCCTTGGCCAAACCAAACTGGAACCAGTTATTTTGGTTTACCAAGTCATAACTATGATATCCCAGGGCCAAGTGATTTGTCATATCATGGCAATCAGGAAGGGTCCATATTTCTCAGTGGACTTGACACGCCTATTATGTTCAACAACATGACTGGTAACTTAAACGGGTCAAATCTAATTAACATTCCAGGGCCGAGCGAAACAAATAATCTCATTGACATACCACCAGGGCCGAGTGAAATCAATCTTATGGACCCTATATCTGATCCAATGCAGGAACACGCTTCTTCTTTCACTTTAACTCCTGCGAGTCTTAGCAGCTCATCTACTATGACTATCCCAGACAATCTCAATATTGGCAATGCGGCTACATATGTTTTGCAACCTGGAAATAATGTGGTGCCGCTTATGCAGGAGAATTTAGAGAACATGTTTCATGGGATGTCCAACAACAACTACTATGGAGATGGGAATTATATGACTCTAAATCAGGGAAACGTTCAGAACATTTTCCAGGGGACGTTTAACAACATCAACAGTGGGAATTATACGGTACCAAATCAGGAAAGTATTCAGAACATGTTCCAAGGGACGTTCAACAACAACAACACTGGAATTTATGCGACGCCAAATCTTCAGGGAAATATGCAGAACATGTTTCAGGGGACGTTCAACAACAACAACAATGGAAATGGAAATTTTACGGTGCCATATCAGGAAAATGTTCAGAGCATGTTCCAGAGGTTAAACAATAACAACAATGGCTATGGAAATTCTACGGCATCAGGACAAAATAATGATATACAAAACAGGATTCAAGAGTTTAACCGCGGTAATGGCCAAGGAAATTGAGTTTCAAAGGTCTTTGTTTGAATTTTTTTTTTCAATTAATAAATTCCGAGTCTTTGCAATTTAAATTAATGGATGATCGATGTGTCATTAATTTTATGTATTTATTTAGAGTCAGAATCAACAGTCTTTCCTTATTGTTGGTTAGAAAAGTTGTCTAAGTTGTTTGAATTTTTATTTTGAAGTCATGAATGAGTGTGAATCAGTGTCATTAGTTTATGAATTGGCGATGAAGATGAGTAGATGACATCTTGTAATTCTCAGTTTACTTTGTATGTTTTAGTGGAAACTATTAAACAAATTCGAGTTTGTCTTTTTTTTTTTTCTTTTCTTTTGGTGTCACTGATTTATATATCTTGTTGTTAACTATTGAACTGGATGAGCATGAAAGAACATTGTGATTTTAATTAGTTCATGTAATAGGATTAGTTTAGTTATGAACTTTTTTCCTTTATGATTGAGAAAAGAGAAGATTAATTTTATGTTGTTAGTTTTGATCGAACGCTCCTCTTAATTAACTTCTTTGCCTTTATTTATGTTCCTGTGAGTTTTGAAGCTTTTAAACGTTTCCTCCAATTATGATTAATTAATTAATAATCTACAGTTGATTTTGTTTTACGATTTCACAAAATGAAGAAAAGAAATTTGGTGATTCTAAGTGACACTAAATATATCAAGAAACTCTTTTTTTGTCATAAATTGAGATAAACTAGCTGCTGAAAGCAGCCAAATCATATATAGAAAATGGATTTTTTTTCCTTTCTTTTGCATATTCTTCATTTATGATGTTTCATGTCGCTCAATATAGTATTTATAGAAAGAAAATTAAAACAAAAATTATTCTAACTAACTAATTAATGATAAAAAAAAATAGAAAATTAGATATGAAGAATGTGATTATGGGAATCAACATTAAGCTCTAAAACTAGCTTCTTTCAGGATTAAGATAATTATATTCCCGTCGTTTCCATCTGCCTCGATAAAATGAAAGGGTTATGGTCATTAATACCCCGACTAGTACAAACAAAACTACCCTTATGATAAATGATTACTGTAAAAAATATATTTAAGTCTCAAAAACATATTTAAGTCTTTTTTGAATATTTAATACGACATGTATTTAAGAATATATCAAAATTAAGGTTATCATCCTCTCTCTTCAAATACATGTTCACATTATAAAAAAAAAAAATTCAATCAATTAAAGAGAATGCTCAAACTCCTATAGCTACTTTTATGAACTCAACTTTAGGAAAAATAAATTTATCCGGAGACAACATTTTATGTCAAGTCCGTCACATTATGCATTGCCAACCTGTTTTTCCTGTTGGAATAAAAGTGGTTTATTAGTCACTATACTTATCATTTATAATTTAAAAAATAACATTTTACCCCCTATAAAAAAATTAAAGAATCAATTTGCATCATTAAAACCAAGTAAACAATTACACCGTGTTCAACAAGAGAAAATCCTACTTAAAATCAAGAATCATGCACAACACAACTATATTATTAAGAGTTGATAGTATAGTATATTATCCAGTGGTTTTTTTTGCAAGTTAAATCCATGTGATATGTCTAATGGGAAATTTATCTCCCTGTGAAATAAAAATAGGCAATTTAACTCCCTGTAAAATGAATAATAAGCAATTTACCTCCTTGTGATATAAAAATAGGCAATTTACCTCCCTGTTAAATTAAATAATGAGCAATTTACCTCCCTGTGATATGAATAATTGAACAATTTAGAAGGAGACAATGTGCTTCTTTTATAAAACACAGGGAGGCATTTTGCCCTTTTTCTTATCACATGGAGTTAAATTGCCTATTTAGAATATTATAGGGAGGTATTTTGCCCTTTTATTTGTTGGTCCCAAGTGGTCAAATGAGGTCTAAAGGAGGGGGGGGGGGTGAATAGACCTCTAAACTTTTTAATGATTTTTAACTTTAAAACCTTTTGTTCTAACTTAAACAGACTAAGCTGTTATCAACAGTAAGTTACTTGGCTGATCGCGAACAAATCTTTGAACAGCTTCGTTGACCACTAAACTGATAATTACTTAGCTGATTTTGTCAAAATCAGTTTCAATACTTAGAGTACTTGCAGCGGATTTATAAAGTGTTTTTCACAAGTAAACTTAGTAGTTTGAAAGTTTGTTCCCCAGTTTTTATAAAACTCCTTTCCTTATAAACTTTTCAAACAGTTAAATCAAAGTGTTTTTATGCAACTGAAAATATGCAAGTAAAAACGCAAGTAAAAACACAAGTAGTTTTTATAGTGGTTATATAGATTTAAATATCCTTAAGTTCACTCTTCTAAGTCACAAAGATATTGGGTTATACTAAGAACACAAAGTAATTAGTACACTCCACTTACGCCAAAACAACAAATGAATCTGGCTGTAAGCTCACAATAGGAAATCACTAAGAAAACCTATCCTCTGAAGTTAGATCACTCATAAAGATGGATATACACTTCTCACAACACTCACAATTACAAAATCACTCAGAAGATGTATTTTTCGTTGTTCTTCAACTCTGCTTTTGTCAACAAATGACTAAGCTGATGAGTGAGCTGTTCTTGAGACTTAAAGAGTTCTGCTTCGAAAATTTCTCTCAGAAAATGTGTTGTTTTTTTTTCTTCGACTCTTTCAGCTATTTATACTTGAGGTTTGAAAAATGTCCGTTGAAGAGATAAGATTCAAATTCCTCGAGTACTGGTCCTTAATTTCCGCGAACGGCTCTCTGCAGCTATCCGTACTGTCAACAGTACTTTTCTGCAGGCAGCATTAAATGCACCCAGCTGATGCGAAGCATTTCTTCAATCATTTGTCTTTAATAGCCTTGTACTTCAGCATTTATTACTTCCAGGGGCATTTATTACCGTTGGGATGGCTTCTTGATCTTTTCCACTTAGCTGACGAAAGGACAAGTCTGATGGGAAACTAAGCTGATCTCAAAGTTGAACAAATCTGTTTTGAGTCGGCTGATCTTCACCAGTCTGATTTCTTTCCTTCAGCAGATCAGTAGCCTTGGACCTTGAATTTTTACTCTTCTGATATCTTCTATACTTAGTAAAAAATTCTTCAAAGGGATATCAGCTAAGTTAATCCATACTTAGCAGATTTGAATTTTTGGAATTCATCAAAACCTCCCTTTACAAATTGTCTTCAGTGCATCTTCATCTTCATCTTTATCCAACAATTTCCCCCTTTTTGATGATGACAAAACTTCAGCTAAGTACATGTTTTACCTAAGCTAAAGATTGTAATCCTCAAAATTTTCTGAGATAGAAAAGATGTGTTGGAATAAACTTGACTTTCATTTATATGGAAAATATTACAAGTACAAGTTTATCAGATGAGATGTCTGAAAGATTCTAACTATCAACTTCTTCATCAGATCCTTCAAGCACTTCTTCATACTCATAAGATGATTCATCATCATCTTCTTCTTCTTCATCTTCATCAGCTTCTTCATCTTGAAGGATATTTGCTCTGGCAGCTTCCCTTTTTTCTTTGAGTTGCTGCTCCTTCAGTTTCTCCATTGCTATCCTGGCTGATTCAGTATTTTTGTACTTGGTAAGTGGCTCTGTTCGATCTTCAGCAGAGTCCTTGGTTTCAGCCATTTCCTTATCAGATTTGGCTTTATCCTTAGTCTCTTCTTCAGACTTCTCTTTACCTTCTACCTTTCCAACTTCTTCAGCAGCCTTAGTCTCTTCAGCAGCTTCATCAGTCTTCTTAGCTTCAACAGCAGCAGAGGTTTTCTTAGTTGGTTCTTCCCTTTTATCTCTCCCTTTTTGTCATCATCAGATTTGGTGACATTTCCAGGTTCAGCAGCAGGGTTGAGTGCAACAGTAGGAATCTTCATGGTAGAACATAAAGCTTTCAAATTATGATTTACTACATCATGACTTGCAGTAAGATGAGTGAGAGTGGTGCTGATGTTGTCAGTTTGATCATTGAAGCAGTCAATATTGAGTTGCATAGTTGAAAGTTCTCCATGAATAACATTTCCAGCTTTGTGAAGTTCCTGCAATAACCTAACACTGATAGACTTCTCTTCTTCACTGATCTTGATGAAGTTAGCAGTTAGATCAGCTATTATGTGCTCAGCTCTTTGTAAAGCACTATGAAGGTGATTTACATCAGCCTTCACATCTTCAACGTTTCTGTTCATTTCAACAAGGCTTTGCACTAACTGCTTTGACTGATCTTCTGGCAGGGGTAAACTATCAATGGATGCCTTGATAGTTTCTGTAGTTTAGAGATGAATACTTTCCATTTGGGATTTGTTGGACTCTGCCAACTCTTCCTTCAGCTCTTCTTTCATCTTCTTCAACTGCAGGCTGTTCTTCTCTTCCATTTTCTTCATTTGATCTTCCATTAACAGCTGGAAGGCTTCCATCAGTGATGAATGTTGATCACCTAATGAAGCAGAAGTATCAGCTTCCCTTTCTTCAGTCTTCTGGTGGACATGGACATCTTTCAGCTTAGTCTCCTGATCAGCTTTAGTCGCCTTAGCATTCTACTCAAGTGCTAAGGGTTCATCATCTTTCTTGTGATCATCAGTTACATCATCATAAAATAGATTTGTGATAGTGCCATCATCATTGAAACAAGTTGTTTGACGTATCTGTCTAACAATAATCCAAGGATTAGTAAAAGCATTATTTCCCCTGGGCACTTCACAATACTCCTTAACCTCTTTGCCGAATATGATCTGCTGAATGCTTGGCAGCTGAGGCAATTCACTTGAACAGCCTTGCTGATATCTTGACATTTCTGCCCATCTCTTCAAGGCGGTCATAGCAGCTGATCTTACGCGTTTTCGTTTGTTCGATCTAAGTTGTGTAAAATGCCGTGCTAACGTTTGTAAACAGAAGTAAAAGATCAATAGTATTGCATTTGGAATGATTGAGTACAAATTACAGGTATCGAGAGTCCTATCCGAGCATTATAGGATACCGTACAAGCTAGAGGGTGAAATATACAATATGTAGGACCTCAGGCACTACCACTTACCCCTAAACCAATTGGTGTTAGGGAATGCGCATACCCTTCCCTTATAGTGCATTCACGCAAGCGCCCACGATATTCGATTGTGGCTCCACCCGCACACTTAGTTTGGGTCTCCATCCGCACACTCAGTTTGGATGCCACAGGACAATTGCTGTCACCCGCACACTTAGTTTGGATGCCCAACAATCTCCCCCTCAGCAATTGCTCCTGCTGGGAATCGAACACGTGACCTTGGCTCTGATACCACTTGTAGGACCTCAGGCGCTACCACTTGCCCCAAAACCAATTGGTGTTAGGGAATGCGCATACCCTTCCCTTATAGTGCATTCACGCAAGCGCCCACGATATTCGATTGTGGCTCCACCCGCACACTTAGTTTGGGTCTCCATCCGCACACTCAGTTTGGATGCCACAGGACAATTGCTGTCACGCGCACACTTAGTTTGGATGCCCAACACAATAAATAGCCTATACTATTCTTCCTAAGTAGGTCCGAGCAGCAGCCTCGGAAGAAGAGCACCTGGGAAGTTGTGTCGTCGTCATAAATGCTGGGGGTATTTATAGCTGAGATATTGCAAGAGTACTTTTCTGGCCCGCTGACTTGGGCCTGGGCTCGGCCCAATAGTAACCTTCGACCTCGGATTCTCTTTATTGGCTCGGAACAGTTCACTACATACCCCGGCTCGGTTCGGCACTTCTGGGGACGGAAACTGGTGTTGTTCGATCCACGTCGAGCTAGCAAGAATAGGGGATCCAAATTACCCCTCAAGAATAGGGGATCCAAATTACCCCTCACGGATAGTGGGTCAACTCGTGGAAGGATCTTTAAGGTTTTGATCACAACCTCTTCAAGATGCTTCCGAAGCTGGTTCACAGTGTTCCGACTCGGGTTAGTGCGCACGGAGATCGACTGAGACTCCTCTCGTGCGCCGGTCCTTCATCAGCAGATCTTTAAATTATTGGCATAGCAGTCATTATTTACTGATGAAGACCTAAGTTCGGTTAAGAGTCTGGGAACATGCTCCGATCCCGTTCTCCTCCATTCCTTTTTAATTCGAAGAGCTTCAACTCCTTTGTAGCATCTGTAGTAGGATATGATAAATGTAACCCTTAGTCGTAAATGTACCGAAGATTTGAGTTCGAACTTCATCTCTGTATTCGTAGAAAAAATGCTCGTAAATGTACTGAAGATTTTATGAATGAAAATTTTTCTTCTATATTGTTGTCGATACTTTTAATTTCGACCCCTGTAACTGGCAACTTTTGTGAGATAATTTGAGAACCATAATAGATTTGAATTTTCATTTCTTTAATTTTTGAACCTTCCGTGAGATATCTTCCATAGTTTAGATTCTTCTCGGATTATGGATCTGCATCTTTTTAAGTTGGATTGAATAGTCTTCCTTAGTCGAATAAATAGTCGTGGAGAAATAATATGATAGAACTTAGACCGGTCTTGAATATACTTTAGACTTAAGGGGCATAGCAAAGGCTTTCACCCTTAGACGAATAAATAATCGTGGAGAAATAATATGATAGAATTTAGATCGATCTTGAATATACTTTAGACTTAAGGGGCATAGCAACGGCTTTCACCCTTAGTCGTTTCAGAGCATTTTTAGCCCGAGGGTCGTAGCAACAGCTTTCACCCATTTAATAATTTCGATCTAAGGGGCGTAGCAACGGCTTTCACCCTTAGTCGTTTCAGAGCATTTTTAGCCCAAGGGTCGTAGCAACAGCTTTCACCCATTTAATAATTTCGATCTAAGGGGCGTAGCAACGGCTTTCACCCTTAGTCGTTTCAGAGCATTTTTAGCCCGAGGGTCATAGCAACAGCTTTCACCCATTTAACAATTTCGATCTAAGGGGCGTAGCAATGGCTTTCACCCTTAGTCGTTTCAGAGCATTTTTAGCCCGAGGGTCGTAGCAACAGCTTTCACCCATTTAATAATTTCGATCTAAGGGGCGTAGCAACGGCTTTTACCCTTACTCGTTTCAGAGCATTTTTAGCCCGAGGGTCGTCACCCATTTTTATTTTTCGATCCAAGGGGCGTAGCAACGGCTTTCACCCTTGGTCGATCTTCGAGGGTCGTAGCAATAGCTTTCACCCTTTTTAATAGTAGATGGAGACAAATAGAGATTGATAATAGATGAATAGAGATCGAGAATATCAGAATATGACGAATAAATAGGAATTTTGGCGAAACGAACTTTCACTGAATAGATAACTTTGTTCGAAATAAACTTTAATGAAATAATAGTCTTCTGTAATCGTGAGAATAGATGAAACACAACGAGATAGCAAATAGTAAATAACCCTAGAACTTAATAAATAATCCTTTTGTCTTGATAAGAATATTTTTTGCGAGGTTTTTGCTTCGTTTGATCTAATGCCCTTTGTTCTTTGCTGTTGTGTATATGTTCCAAATTTTGGTAAGTTTGATTTTTTCCAAACGGTTCCTCATTTGTCGGGAATTGCAACGGTCGACAAATCTCATCCATTTGTTTCGCGGATTATCTGCCGTTGGATTCCTTTCAATTTTCGCTATAAAAGGCTGTCATACCTTTGAAACTGTCTCATTCGTTGTACTGGCATTTTATTCGTCCGATCATGGTGATCAAGATCATTATTCAATTAATTCAACTATTTGAGCTCAGACTTCGAACAATCTTTGAGCGGAACAATCTTGGAGCGGAAGAAAAACTACCTCGACCTCGCTTAGAATATCGACAGGCAAATACAATTTCCATCTTGAAAGCCAATATGCCAGACCCATGGAGTCCGCAGGTTATCGCGCAGGTCTTCGATTAGGGACCTGTTGCTACAATACATTTAGGAAGACATACTGGGGAGAGAACGACGAAGAATACAGTTACCCGACAAAGCGTGCGTTCGCCCCTTCGTCTTCGGAAGATCGTAAATAAAGTTAAAAGCCTGCGGGTCCAAAGGAGATTCCATTCTCGGAGCTAAGTTACTCCGAATAAACGATAGGAGAGGAGACCGAAAATTTCATAGGATTGTAGAAAATAAAGGGGTTCTTATGTAACATATTAGCTTGTGCTATGCTCGAAATGTATCTCCCATATTTTTCCTTTGAACTCTTGTATCTTTGTAATAATATTCATAAACGCCTTCTCTCTTTTCCTTGTTGATAAAGTAAAGCATAATCAGATAAGTTCTCATTTTCAATAACTCGATCTCGAACACCTAAAATTTATAAGCAAATAACCGAACACCGCTTTCTTGAGTGAGTAACAAACAAATATTTTGGTAGACCTAAAATTAATAAGGAACTCGTTGCAACTGATCCTTGGTATCGCCGAATTTCCAAAGTTGTTGAACTTTTCAGTTCGAGAGTTTTGTTCGAGTAGACCGATCATAGCTTTTTCAATTCGAACATCATTAGTTGGTTGTAAAAATAGCTGAAAATATGGAACCTGTGTTTAAATCGCGATTTCACGACAATAATGCTATGAGTTTTCCATACCGGTTTCATATTTAGAATATCACGTGCACAAGAGTTGAATTTTAGACAAGTGTTCCTGATCCCGGTGCTGTCCTTCGAATAGGATAATAAGTAAAAATTTGTTCAAACGAACTTTTCGAATGAGCCCCTTTTTACGCACCGTTAGACCGTACGTTCTTCTAACCAAACAGGACCCTATTTCTCGGGAAACGTATCGGTCAGTTCATTTATTACGCACATCCTAACTGTTCGCAATCTGTTATCTGGGCCGTTGGTTCAAAATCCTTCACCGCTATAAATAGGTTCACTTATTTATATGACATTCCTCACTTCTGCCTTTATGCTTCGTCCGATCTCCATGGATCGAGTTTTAGATTTGATTCATATTATCTCCAAGATAAAGGAGTTTGAGATTAGAATTCGAACCCTATTTTTCGATCTTGGTTCCTTTGGTGTAATCTTTTTCGCTTAGAATATCGACAGGCAAAAGAAATTGCGCCTAGAATACCGGCAGGCAACCTGTTTTCCTAGATATACCTTATCTGGGGCGGGTTAGAATTCTGGTTTTCTGGCGTAGCATCTGATCGGGCAGCTGGTTAATCTCAGAGGAGTTCTTTAAATCTGGAGCACCAGCTTCCCCGAGGGCTTTCTTAAAGTATAGTTCCTTCGAGCTCGCTTGGGGCGACTCCGTTGAGATAACCCTTCGCTGCACCGGTTCGGATTAACCTGTAAATAATGATTGAGTATTTCAATCATTATTTACAGATGAAGACCTAAGATCGGATTGAAGCCCTGGAGAGGAGCTCCGATCCGACTTTTATCCCGTATGAAGATGGATGTGCGACACGTGGCGAGTGATGGCCATGAAGAATCACTGCTGAGTTCTGCATCTGGAGCGATCTAAAGGGAATGATGACCGAATATATAACAGGGTAGACTTACTCATAGAATTTGTAGTAGGGTAGGAGTGATTGTACTGTATCTCTTGAGCTCGAGATTTAATATTATATCCGAGGCATCGCTTGTAACTTGTTTGAAGAATATCAATAATAAAGCTTTTGTTATCTGGTCGAATTTCATTGTTTTATTCTTTTATGTCTTTTCAATTTCTCCGATCGAATATGAGTGAGACTCGTTGGAACTCGTAGTTATCATGAAGTTATCTATTCCTTCCCTTCGGGACCATAAATTTCTTTTAGCGATCGAACGGTTGCCCACCCTCGGTTGCGACTTCGAGGATTCATGTAACTTGTTGCCGTTGTACTAACATTCACTTGCAGGATTCATTAGAAATTGTCATCGAGCAAAGGAATAAAATCAAATTTATCCCAATTGATCGAGAAAAGCATCAGATAATGGATAAATAATATGTACGGATTATGCGATTGATCGAGAAATAATTGATTCGTGTAATTTATTCTGAGATTACTAAATACGATGATCGGAAAAATAAATTCCGAGCATTAATAAGCTGTAACTCCATAGATTCTCATAACCTTTTGTCGTTAACTGATGATCGAGCTGATTGGATTAACTCCGTGTTAGTTAGTTGAGAACGATATCGGTGAAACTTCTTATTCACTTATGAATAGAGAATTGATCATTTGTGGAAAATAAATCCAACGAAGGAATAAATGAACTGGACAACCACAGAATAGAACCGCCAATCTAAAGGTTGGAAATTCACCCCATAGGTCTTATCTTCGACCTTAATTCAACGAATGATCCGCTGGTCGGAGGATCGACCTGGAAAATAAATGGAAGAGTTTCTGGTTAGTGAGTCGCACGCGACAGATTGTCGGGCACCGAATTCTGTGCTCCTGCTGCATGGGAAGGTTCTTCTCGATTATATGTATTTCTCCTCGTAGTAGGCATATGTCGATCTAATACTCGAATAAGGCCCCACGGTGGGCGCCAATTGATCTTACGCGTTTTCGTTTGTTCGATCTAAGTTGTGTAAAATGACGTGCTAACGTTTGTAAACAGAAGTAAAAGATCAATAGTATTGCATTTGGAATGATTGAGTACAAATTACAGGTATCGAGAGTCCTATCCGAGCATTATAGGATGCCGTACAAGCTAGAGGGTGAAATACACAATAAACAGCCTATACTATTCTTCCTAAGTAGGTCCGAGCAGCAGCCTCGGAGGAAGAGCACCTGGGAAGTTGTGTCGTCGTCATAAATGCTGGGGGTATTTATAGCTGAGATAATGGGCTTTCTGACACACTTGCAAGAGTACTTTTCTGGCCCGCTGGCTTGGGCCTGGGCTCGGCCCAATAGTAACCTTCGACCTCGGATTCTCTTTATTGGCTCGGAACAGTTCACTACATACCCCGGCTCGGTTCGGCACTTCTAGGGACGGAAACTGGTGTTGTTCGATCCACGTCGAGCTAGCAAGAATAGGGGATCCAAATTACCCCTCATTAGCAGCTATGTTAATTGCCCTTTCTTCAGCATTATCAGATTTTCTTCTCTTGGCTAGCAAAGTGTTCTTGATTTTCTTGGCCTTCTCTAATGCAAAGTCTTTTGCATACTGATGCATAGCATCCCTGACAAAATGAGGATCCAAGGCTTTCTGAATGGAGTCAGTCTTGAGCCAATTTAAAACCCATCGTTCTTCATCAGCTAACTCCTTTAAACTCTGAAGTTCTGCTATGGATCTGTTCAGCCTGTTATCTCTCCATTTTATGTATCTTGGCTTCTCATGGGTGAACAGAGTCTTCAGCATAAGCTTCTGGTCATAGTAAGCCAAGGTCTTCTCAAACCTTGTGAAGAGCTCCTTATCAGCATAGACAATGTTAAATGCTCTTCTTGCTTCAAATTTATCTTTTGGCTTAACCTCTCCAGCAGGCATTTTGGGCTTCTTAGGTTTGTCTTCATCATCAGCCTCATTAATATTTATGCCTCCGCCATGGACAGGTCCATGAGAGTCAGTCTTGCTGATCTCAATGACCATAGCAAGTTCTGCATCTTCAGCTGCTTTTCTCTCAGCTTCAGACATCTTTCTCCTTTCTGCATCTTTAGCTTCTTGAATCTTGCTAAGTTCAAGAGCCTTCTTCTCTTCAGCCTCATCACTTTTTCTCTGTTCAGCTTTCTCCCTTTTTCTTTTATCAGCTACAGAGACTTTCTTCCTTTTGATTATTATTTTTCTTTTTCCTTTATCAGCTGGGGCAGGGGCTGGACCATCAGATGAGATAGGTGCAGCAGCAATAGGATGGATAATCATCACATTAGGGTCATCCTGAGGTTTGGCAACCTCAACTGTTGGCTGTGCTGGAGTAAGCTGTTGCTTATTAGTCTGTTCAGCAACCGAAGCTTCTTCAGCTCCAACAGGTCTTTCAGCAGATTGGGGGCTTTGTCTTACTAAGTTCTCCAGCTCAGTAGGCTTCTCAACAAATGTCATCTGCTTCCTTGCTGTCTTCTTTGATCTCCCTTGAATGGGCCTTGAAGTAGCAATATCTCTTAACTGACTCCTTGTCCTGTGAGAAACATTCTCATCAGGTGCTTGTGCAGTTGGTGTTCTGGAGGATGATGCAGGGGATGTATTCCTAACATCAGCAGTGACCTGATCAATAATTTTAACAACTCCAGCATCATCAGTCACTGTCTCCACTTTCTTAGGAGTCTTCTCCTTAGGCTTTTCAGCAGCCTTCTTTTTCTGGGTCTCAGCAGCTAAATCAGCTGTTTTGACCAGTTTCCTTGGCCTTTTGGCAGGAACCTCCTTTGGTTCCTCATCTTCATCCTCATCAGGCTCATCAGCCTTTCTCTTCAAAACTGGCAAGTACTTCACCATTGCCTTTGATTTATGGATCTCCTTTCCATTTGACATTTCACAACCCAGTTTGAACAGCAGATAACTGAGCGTGATTCTGTAATTGGTCTGAGGATTCTTGCCTTTCTTCACTTGGAAGAAGTTTGCCAAAACATACCAGATGACGACAAACCAGTTGACTTCCAGTCCGTAGTAAATGGCAGCCATGATGCTGAACCTCTTCATGGTAACAGCATCCAGAGAAAATGTGCAGTTTTCGATCAGCTTAGAAACCATATCAGCCATCCGCTGATACTCGTCTTTCAACTGTTTCTTCTTGATGTTGCCGGACAACATCTCCCCTTCTTTGGTGCAGATCGCCCAGAAGTGTTGGTGCTTGTCCTCCGTCAGCACAGTGACGTCATGTCGTCCTCTGTTAGGAACACCAAAGGTCTCGTGAAGGACAGCAAGAGTAATGACGATGGATTTACCACCAACTGTAGCTTGGATTTCCATAGTTGTGAAATCAACAGATGCGGTCTTGTAGTACTCCAAAACTTGGTCAGTCCAGATTACTCCTTCATTGTACTCCATGAAGTTTACCAGTAAGGCCGACTTGAACTTTTCCAGCAGTTCTTTCATCAGATCGGTACCAGATTGGTAATAGGAATAATAGAATAAGTACATACCTTCAGCAACCATTGAATCTGTTGGAAGTTAAAGAAACAAGAAGATTTTTGCAGAAAATTGCAAGAATTTTCTCTCAAGTGCTCTTTGAATGTTTTGGGTGCGTAAAGAGCTACTCAGCTGATCAGATCTGGATTTATAGAGTTAGGGTATCTTGGTTTCCGTGATACCAGCTAACCGTTAGATCCATTTCTTGTCAGGTCTGATCATGCGGCGTCAGTTACAACCTTTCGAATTCAAATCGCATTAAATGAGGAGCGGGAAAAGTACCGCTCTTATGTTACTTGTAAAAGCGCGTTTTTGGATATAACGTTTTAAACAGTAAGCTTTTACTCAAGTAATCAGATTAGTGAAATAAATACTTATCTGATGGACTACTGTCCTGATGACAAAGCTGTTATCAATGAAAGCCAATAACTGATAACCTTCCTCGGTTGTTTGTCAATCCAGCTAGATAATAAATCTTCAATCTTCAAGACTTTAATCTTCTATTGAAAACATAACTTCAACTAACTGGCATCAACAAATTTCATCTTTTAATCAGAAGTACCGCTAGTCTTACACGTTCCCCCTGACTTTAAGAATTCATAAGTTAACTAGTCTGTTGAGAGTTAATCCTTGAAGATAAATAAGATGAGTAAGTTGTTGAACTTCAGTCTTCTGTTGAGTTCCCCCTCAGCTTATGCATCCAATTTTAATAAACCCAGTTCAGCTCTTAGAGTTGAAAACCTTGTCTCACTTAGAGGTTTTGTGAAGATGTCAGCAATCTGTTTTTCAGTAAACACATATTCTATCATGACATTTCCTTTCTCCACATGATCTCTAATAAAATGATGTTTGATCTCAATATGCTTAGTCCTTGAATGACTTGTAGTATTCTGAGTAAGGATGATTGCACTTGTATTGTCACAGTAGTAGGGATTCCACTGATTTTTATGTTGTAATCTTCAAGTTGATGCTTCAACCATAATATTTGTGCACAGCAAGCTCCAGCAGCTATGTATTCAGCTTCAGCAGTTGATATGGATACTGAAGTCTGTTTCTTACTCATCCATGAGATCAGGCGACTACCTAAGAACTGACAGTCACCTGTTGTGCTCTTTCTGTCAATCTTGCAGCCAGCAAGGTCAGAATCTGAATATCCAATGAGTTCAAATCCAGATTCCCTAGGATACCATAATCCCAAATCTTCAGTACTTTTAAGATACTTGAGTATCCTTTTGGCAGCTAAGAGGTGAGATTCCTTAGGATTTAATTGAAACCTCGCACAAACCCCAATAGAGTACATAATATCAGGTCTGCTAGCTGTTAAGTATAACAGTGACCCAATAATTCCTCTGTACTTGGTTATGTCCACTGATTTGCCATCTTCATCTTTATCCAAGCGAAGACTAGTAGACATTGGAATATTAGCAGTAGAGCTAGTTTCCATACCAAATTTCTTGAACAGATCCTTAGTGTATTTTGCTTGGCTGATGAATATTCCATCAGGCAACTGTCTTACTTGCAAACCAAGAAAATAATTAAGTTCTCCCATCATGCTCATTTCAAACTTGTTCTGCATCAGCTTTGAGAACTTATCACACATCTATTGATTAGTTGAACCAAAAATAATATCGTCCACATAAATTTGCACAAGCAAAATATGTTCTTCCCACTCAATATTGAACAGGGTCTTGTCTACCTTACCTTTACGAAAACCTTTAATTAAGAGGAAATCAGATAGGGTATCATACCATGCTCTTGGAGCCTGTTTCAGTCCATATAGGGCTTTTTTCAGACGATACACCTTGTCTTCTTCTTGATAAGCTTCAAATTCAGGTGGTTGTTCAACATAAACTTCTTCTTGCAATTCTCCCTTGAGAAAAGCTGATTTCACATCCATCTGATAGACTGTGAAATTTTTGTGAGCAGCATAAGCAAGAAAGAGTCTGATTGCCTCTAATCTTGCTACTGGTGCAAAAGTTTCATCAAAGTCAATGCCTTCTTCTTGGCAATAGCCATTGGCCACTAATCTTGCTTTATTTCTGGTGACAACACCATCTTCATTCATTTTATTCCTGAATACCCATTTAGTACCAATGACTCTTTGATGACTTGGTCTAGGAACTAAGTACCAGACTTCATTCCTTTCAAATTGATTTAGCTCTTTTTGCATAGCTTCAATCCAGTTTGAATCACTAAGAGCTTCTTCAATTTGTTTGGGCTCAATTTGAGATAGGAAGCTGACAAACATTGCTTCACTTGCAGCAGCTCTCCTTGTCTTCACTTTATCCAAAGGATCACCAATCACCAGCTCTGGTGGGTGATTCTTGAGCCATCTAAGATCAGGTTGCAAATCATAATGTTGTCCTTTGCTTTGATCTTGCAACACTACTGTTGGAGATCCAGTAGTAGTCTGTTGAACAGTCTCTGGTCTGTCAGCTGTTTGCAACTCGTCTGTTAGACAATCAGCATTGTGATTTTGAACAGATCGCCATGATATTGCAGTGCCACAAGATTCTTGAATATATTGAACCATTGATCTCAGTCATAAACATTCTCGACTTGCTTCATATAATGCCAAATTTCAGCATGATTGGATGAAGTGGTTGCTAGAGTTTGTTTAACAGATCGCCATGATATTGCAGTGCCACCATAAGTAAATACATATCCACTTTGTGATCTACCTTCGTGTGGATCAAAAAGATAACCTGCTACATGTGCTTCGGTATCTCTAGAGTAAAATAAGCTCATGTCTATTGTTCCACAAAGATAACGTAAAATATGTTTGTGCAGAGCTATACCTTGCCAGTAAGTTAACCGAGAAGGCTATATCAGGTCTCGTACAATTTGCAAGATACATCAAGGATCCAATTGCACTTAGATAAGGTACTTCAGGACCAAGCAATTCTTCATTTTCCTCCCGAGGATGGAAAAGACCTTTCTTTATATCCAAAGATCGGACAACCATGGGACTGCTCAATGGATTAGCTTTGTCTATATAAAATCTCTTCATAATCTTTTCTGTATATACCGATTGATGGATAAAGATTCCAGTTGATATATGTTCGATCTGCGGGCCGAGACAAAACTTTGTTTTCCCGAAATTCTTCATCCCAAATTCTTTCACTAAATAGTTTGCGGTCTTTATGAGCTTTTCAGGAGTTCCGACAAGATTTAAGTCGTCCACGTATACCGCAATAATGGAAAATTCATTCTCAAATCTTTTAATGAAAACACATGTTGGTTTCTCGAGATTTTGTATACAAATCCCACATCGGTTAACTATTATTAAACGGATGTGTTAGATAAATGGTGGAAAATTCTAGGGTGCCACTACGTTAGGTGCCGCTAATTATCACATTAGGTGGTATTACCATACAATGTGTATCACATTGTATGGTATAACTCACATGTGACAGTACATGCTCACATTACATAGTATTGTAGTATTTATTCCAAATTAGGTGGTATTATCACACAATGTGTGTCACATTCTATAGTACGTATAAATTATACTCATATATAACAGTACGGACTCACATAACATAGTATTAACCTCATATATTCAATATGACCACACATCATGTAACATGTATTCCACTTTAAGTGGTACTGTACCACAACAAATGATATTATATATATTTAGTAACATCAAATAGTAAATTATTTTCTAATAAATTATTATGAAAATAAATAAATGAATGTTACAATAATATTTTAAAATAAATAGTATGTAATTTTTTTTGAATAATTAATATTAACTTTGGAAAAATTGCATAAATCACCTAATATAGAATAAATACTACATGACGTGGGATCATATTAAATATATGGGGTTAATACTACGTAATGTGTGCTCGTACTATCACATGTGAATTACAAAATAAAATGTAATACAAATTTCGTTGTAATACCACCTAATGTGGAATAAATACTACATGATGTGGAGGTCATACTAAAAATATGGGGTTAATACTATGTAATGTGAGCACGTACAGTCACATATGAGTCATACCATACAATGTGATACGCATTGTATGGTAATACCACCTAATGTGGTAATTAGCGGCAGCCTAGAATTTTCTGATAAATGGTTACTGTCAAAAATATATTTAAGTCTTTTTTGAATTTTTAATATGACATGTATTTAAGAATATATCAAAACTAAGGTTATCATCCTCTCTCTTCAAATACATGTTCACATTAAAAAAAAATATTCAATCAATTAAAGAGATGCTCAAGCTCCTATAGCTACTTTTATGAACTCAACTTTAGGAAAAATAAATTAATCCGGAGACAACATTTTATGTCAAGTCCTTCACATTATGCATTGCCAACCTGTTTTTCCTGTTGGAATAAAAGTGGTTTATTAGTCACTATTATCATTTATAATTTAAAAAATAACATTTTACCCCCTATAAAAAATTTAAAGAATCAATTTGCATCATTAAAACCAAGTAAACAATTACACCGTGTTCAACAAGAGAAATTCCTACTTATAAGCAAGAATCATGCAAAACACAACTATATTATTAAGAGTTGATAATATAGTGTATTATCCAGTGGTTTTTTTGCAAGTTAACTCCTTGTGATATGTCTAATGGACAATTTACCTCCCTGTGAAATAAAAATAGGCAATTTAACTCGATCCCTGTAAAATGAATAATGAACAATTTACCTCCTGTGATATAAAAATAGGCAATTTACCTCCCTGTGAAATGAAATAATGAGCAATTTATCTCCCTGTGATATGAATAATTGAACAATTTAGAAGGAGACAATGTTCTTCTTTTATAAAAACACAGGGAGGCATGTTGCCCTTTTTCTTATCACAAAGAGTCAAATTGCCTATTTAGAATATCATGGGGAGGTATTTTGCCCTTTTATTTATCACAGGAAGTTAAATTGCCTATTTAGAATAACACAGGGAGTTGATTTCCTATTCGCTCATTATCCAGTAGGAGTACTGTAGAATCATTATGTAAGGTATGTTTGTTGAATATTTATATAAATATATAGGAACTTTTCAAAAACATCGAAATAAATTTGTAAACTGATGGACAAACATTATGACCATTGGTTACATAGAGAGGGATTTTTAAACTTGAGCATTTGCATATTATAGGTACATTATATTCTAAATCCAAACTAATATGTCCCAATAATCTTGCTTCCTCTAGGTTTGGCACGGAGTTTTAGACAATTTGTTAAAAAAAAAAAAATTGTTATTTTTTTAGAGAGAAGTGGAGCCATGTTTTGGGACATCCCAAAATAGAAATAGGAGCAAGAAAAGTAGGACGGAGGGAGTATAATAGATAATAGAATATTACTACTTATAGATATTAATATGGATTTCAAATTAAATGGATACTTTTATATATATATATATATATATATATATATATATATATATATGTATATATATATGTATGTATGTATGTATGTATGTATGTCTTTTGACCCCCAAATGAGTTTATTTGATCAAATACTAATTTTCTGGAGTTTTGATTTTCTTTTTAAATTTCTGAAAATTATCAATTAATGTCTTTTGTTAAATTTCCATTTACTCCCAAAGATAAGTTTTGCATGTTATCTTTTCTAAGTTCATCACTTTAATTTAGCAAGGATAATTAATCTAAATTATAGGCAATTATTTAGACAAAGTCTACCCTTTATATACGCTAATCAACTTAATTTCTAAGATTACCCAATTAACACATAAAAATAAATATAATAATACAATTTTTTCTGCAAAAACCATTATCATCTTTTCAACTCCATTTTTGTGCACTAACCCTCAACTAGGGATTAAATTCCAGAACCCAAACAACAAAGCTTTTTGTTTTTCAATAAAATTTTCAACTACTAAAATGCAAATATAGATCACTGTTATTTCACTCACAACATAGACTTGTACACGTTCCTAATGAGAGATCACCTTAACCAAAAACTAAATAATAACTAATTACATATTCATACAAACTTCTCATATGCTCAAACACTTGAATTCAACCTTTTCTTATACCCTTTTTCTACGACGACTACACTCATCACTCATTT
This sequence comes from Penstemon barbatus, assembly GCA_003313485.2. Taxonomy (NCBI): domain Eukaryota; kingdom Viridiplantae; phylum Streptophyta; class Magnoliopsida; order Lamiales; family Plantaginaceae; genus Penstemon; species Penstemon barbatus. Next base: position 27,724,867 of record CM064878.1, on the reverse strand, counting down.
CATTTTGCATGTTAAATAATATAATGTTACCTAAATTATTACTTTTCTTTAGAGCCTCATGAGCTCTTTGTGCATCTCTTAACGGATATTTATCTTCAATGATGAACTCGAGCTTTTCAACAACAGGCCATGAATTCGTTCGTACTTCATCAATTACTAAAGCCTTCTCATCCATACTTTCAGATCGTATATCGACCTCTTGTGTTTACAAAAGGAAACAATATGTTGGTATTATAATAAATATGTATGAAATATAAACAAATAAATAAATGAAACATAATTAATATAGAATAAACATACCATAGTATTCAAGATGCATTATATTCGCAATTCCAAACATTATACTAGTCTTCTCATACCCATGCAAGTTGATAATAGCCACTTTACCCAGTAAGTCACAGCAAAGTAAATTCTCATTAAGATGGCGAGTTCCATAATCCAGTACAAAATCAACACCTGCAAGAAGTTGGTCAGTGACAAATTCAAAAACAAAATCATGTTTACCTAATCTTAGTTTACAAATAGAAATGTACATTTGATACTGTTATAAGTTGTTAAATTATCATAGAATCGATAAACTCATTAACATTGGAAAATGTCAAATATACTCCAAAACAACCTCGTATGAAAAAGAGAATAATGCTCTCTCAGCCATGGATGAGAATCAAAAGTTTATAGGAATATAAGCAACTTTATTCCTAGCTTAGACAGATAATATGTTTCAAAGAAACAATAGCCCAACCTTTTAAATCTTAAGAATTACTTTCATGTTATGGAAAATAAAATTTGTTGCAAGGTTCTAGGGTCTAAACAAAACAATGCTTAATAGTGGATATGAGCATTACAATTTGGACTAAAATGAGATTGTTATGCGTTTTTGCAAGAAGACAGGAAAGCCTATTTCATACAATATCCATCTAGAAGGTAGGGAAGCCTATTTCTTTCCTTCGGCTCAATAAATTATTTAATGCTAATAATGAGACAATGTCTTGGAAGCATGAGATACACTTATGTGGCCGACATATGAAAACGTATACATTTTGTTTTTTAGAGATGATGATATAGACTAAAATAGTGTTTTGCTTATTGTTTGATGCAAATAAAGGGATGTGAAAGCATGAGAAAGCATGAGAAAGCAACAAATATTCTGATAAAATGAAAGATTTCATAATACCTCGCCCGTTTTCTTTCTTAACCAACTCAACAAAGTCATTACTTGTGTGGTTAATGCATACATCAGCACCATATTTTTGACAATCTTCTAATTCTTGATCAGTTCCTAAAAATTTGCGAGAAAAAAAAAAAACCTGATAAATTGAGTAATTGACAACATTTATGTCGTAACTTGTTCCTAGATATTATAAACATAAACAATAAATTATATCATAATACCTGTAGCGGCAATTACCTTCATGCCCTTGTATTTGGCAAATTGTATCGCCAATACACCAAGGCCACTTGCACCTTCGCGAATCTGTCATTGTCCAAAAAATAAGTAAATGCAACATAAGAATGAAAAATCTTTTGATGTACATGTATCATGTAATATATAGTTTAAACTTTTAAGTAATTAAAAGATTTCTAACCAATATTATTTCTTCTTTAAGCATCATTCTATCTTCTTTGTGAATAAAGCCAGCCAAATATTACATGCAATGGAAGACAAACAAGCAGCATCTTCTAAGGTAATTGAATCAGGAACTCGAAGAAGAAACTTGACAGGTACAGCCACTTGTTCAGCATAGGCTCCTCCATCTACCAGAGCACACACCTGTATCATACTAGAATAAGTTAACACAATAATAAAACACATATTTCCTCAATCTATTAAAAATAATTCTCTAGTTTTGGTTTGGAAACAATAAAACATAGAAAGATGATATTTACCCTTTCTCCGATCTTCCAGTCTTGTACATTTCTCCCAACAACGGAGATTACTCCAGAGCATTCGATGCTCGGGCACACATCATAGCCTTTAACTAAATCATTATTGTTCACGCCAATTCCACAAATCGTTAGCAGGACTTCATCATCTTTAATTTCGGGTGTTTTGATTTCCTTAAGCTTTAACATACTTGAAAACCAACTTTTCTTAAAAAACGCCGCATTCATTCTTGCTCTATCATGTTATATCAACGTTAGCGTATCATTGCTATCTCAAATTGAGTTGAGGAATTATTTATGGGATTGTTCAAGGTTGTTATAAGTAGAAAGAATTGAATATGGGTGTGAAAATCCATTTCAATAGAACTTGACAAAATCTAAAAATATTCATGCATAAAATTGTATACCATGACAAATTCATCAAATATTAGACATGGTATTATAAATCTAAAGTCTAAACCATGAAAAGGTTAAGATTATACTACAAATTAAGGTATATCCAAATATACAAGAGAAGCTACTAAACAAGTATGAACAATCCCAATGTTTATTTGAACGTAATAGATGCTAGAAACAATGCCTCAAAAGAAAAGCTATTCAGTGCATATAAGAGATTTGATTTGAGTCACATGATGAGAAAAGATTTACTTTTTTATATAAACACACAGATATAGGGTTATAACTCTTCCCCAAATATAAAAATTATGTTTGACAAATAATTCTCCTTTTCACTTGTTTTTCAAATATCCAACTTTCTCAATAAAAGAAGGTAACAAACACGTAAATCAACCAAACAGCGCCAAAAAAGTAAACAAACTGAATTTTTGTCATTAAATTTTAATGTATGAGAAAAATATAAGAAAACAATGCAATATTTTTCTTACCCTTTTACAATGATTATTTGTAAACGGTCCTTACACAATCAATTGACTCCAAAAAAATCTAAGTTGAAAAGCATGAATGTCCAATTAAAATGAGTACAATTTGTTGGTTAAATTGGTACCAGTTTATTTAGTATTTACTACACATGATAAAATTAACAAGAACCAAATGTTTCCATCCTTAAAAAAAAGGACAAGTCTTGTTTTAGTAATCTTAAATTGATATGAAAGCAAAGAAAGGTTTCAACTTTTATCATAAGCATGTTCCTTGGATTTATAGTTTAGCAAACTTCTCATGAGGATTTAGTAAATTATAAAATGGTCTATGCGGCATTAATCATTTCCAGAACTAGAAGTCTTGAAGTCATCTATTTTTTCTTGTTTAAGTTCTAACCTCAACGCATAGAAATCAAAACATCAATCTTTATGATGGATTTCCGTTATTTTCAAGACAAATAGGGTGTCGCATATATCGAACTTTACTGGATTACTAATCAAATATCCTAATCCTACTTCTCAAATTAGTGAAGTACCTGAAAAGTTAAAATATTTCCTATATCAGAACTTGTAGAATAAGTAATTTAACTAAGAAGTAAGTCTAAATTTAATTCGAAGCTAAGTGTTCAAAAGGGAATTAAGAGTTTACATGATGCCACCTTTTATTCCATCCAGCACAGTGTCACCCATGAATCTCCGATCACTCCAACAGTTACACCGTTCCAAATCTATCAACGATATCTACGACTTTGAAGAAGACATCGACCCCAAATTCTCACTCCAAGATTGTCAATAGAGCCTCTAAAAGTTACATTGAATTTTTGTCTGTTTGACAGATTTTTATTACTTCGTTTTATCCAAATATTACTGAAAAATAATATGTACTAATATTTATGGATGTTATCTACAACTTTCATGAAGAAAATATTTCCAAATTCCTTCTCCAAACAAGTCAAAACCTCCTTCAAAATTATGATCGCACAATGTAATTGTCTGTAGATTATGGACTGCTGCTGTGGCCGCCTCGATTACTCCATTGTAAAATTAGTTTAAGACAATTTGTTTGATGATTATCATAGTAATTGACCTCCTCTACAACTTTCGTGAAGAACTCTCAAGTCCAAATTCCAAATCTAAGAGCTTCAAAAGGTCCCCCAAACTTTCAGCTTACACTCTGTCTTCTTTGCCGGATTTCGACCACCATCTCCTGCCACCGCCGGCGAAAACCAACACCATTAGAAAGTTGTCGTCTCTAACTTTCCAACTATACCTCCTGATTGTTAAATTCGAAAACTTCGAATCCTAAGACCTCCATGCAAGCCTTTCTTTGAAGAAGGTATTGTAATAGTATGAACTTATTTACAATTATTAACTCTCCAATCAACAATTAACCACTTTAATCTTCAATTTAAGACTTAGTTTCATCCATTAATCTCTCTAATTTTCAGTATATGTTTAGCCCCTTTAATTTATTCATGGTAGAGAGAATTTAGTGATGAATTGAGGATTTAGTGTGTGTGTGGAGTTGTGAAATAGATGGGGAAGGTGAAGTGTCAAATTATAGTTGTGATATTATTTCATGGCAAAATAGCAATTTACGTCCCTTAACTTTCACTGGTCGCAGAATCAGGACACTTAATTTTCCAGCAAGCAATTTACATCCCTTAACTTTCACTGTTCCGCAGAATTAGGACACTTAATTTTTCAGCAAGCATTTTACGTCTCTTAACTTTCATTGGTCCACAATATCAGGACACTTAATTTTTTCAAGCATTTTACATCCCTTAACTTTCATTGGTCCAAAAAATCAGGATACTTAATTTTTCAGCAAGCATTTTACGTCCCTTAACTTTCACTGGTCCGCAAAATCTACAACTTTTTTATACCCACAATTTTAGTCCACAACTAGCCGAAAATTTCATAATTGCCAACTGGACAATTAACTTTGGGGTTTTGAATTAATATTGATGTTGTTAAATAGTTGTAGATGGTTTGTTAAGTGATTGTCAAATGGGTGTTTGTTTTGTCAAGTGAAATTTAATGTTACGTTGCCAAAATGTGTCAAATAGGACTTATTTTGCATAGTGCTCTATATATAAGAACCTACATAAGCTGAGCATAATGGATATAAATTGTAATGTTATAGGACATCCGAAAATTTTATTTACTGAAATTGCGGTCAAGTGGATTAAAATTACGGGTATAGAAAAGTTAGGATGTGTTTTGCTTGTTGAAAAATTAAGTATCCTGATTCCGCCGACCAGTGAAAGTTTAGGGAAGTAAAATACTTGCTAGAAAATTAAGTGTCCTGGTTCTGCAGACCAATGAAAGTTAAGGGATGTAAATTGCTTGTTGAAAAATTAAGTGTCCTGATTATGCACCAGTGAAAGTTAAGGAACGTAAATTACTTGCTAAAAAATTAAGTGCATGTCCTGATTCTGCAGATTAATAAAAATTATGGGACGTAAGTTGCTATTTTGCCATTATTTCACGCACTCCTCAATTCTTGAAACTTTCCATTGAACCTTTAAACAAATTCCTTATATCAATTGGCTCCTAGAAGTTTGAAGTCTTGTTAATGTACCATGAAAAAAAGTGTTAAATCTGGTCAATTGACTATATTATTATTAAATTACCGTTCTTGTATATTTATAGATGTATATATGTATTTTAAATTCCTTAGTTAAAGAAAAAAACAATTTCAAAGCGTCACATCGCAGTTGACAACTGCGATTTATTTATTTTTCGAAATTGTGGAAAAAAAATTCTTCTAGAAATCGCAGAACTGCGATTTACGGGTAACTTTTTTTTTAAAAAAAAAAATTCGGAATTTATTGGAATGAGGCTTATTGAAATTAGTATACAAAAAATGTTTTCATACTACGAGACATCACAAGTATAATGCAAAATAACACGTTAAAAGATGAGAGAAATGTTATAGGTAAAGTCATTTCACTCATTTGTAACTATAATTTTTCATAATTAATGTCAAAGGAGGCAAGTTACATGTAATCTATTATCATAAGCTCATTACAATATACTAATTTACATGTCCCACCTTCACAATAACTTATTTGATTCGTTAAACATATATTCTCTCCGTTCCAATTATTTTGCTCCATTTGCTATAATATTCGGTCAGACTTTTCAATCTTTTAAGTGACTTATCATATTAATTTATTTACATTTATGGTGCATTAAACATTTTAAATATTAATATATATGATGTCATATTATATTATCAACTTATTAGTGAAATATATTAATTAAATTATTTATTATAATTTTTATTGATTTAGTCAAGTTGACTAATTGATCATATCAAGAGAGCAAAATATATGGGACGGATGGAGTATTAAGATTGTGTTAAGAATCATAACTTATCAAGTAGTGAGAGGCAATCATAACAGATCAAGTAGATAAATTTACAAAGACACTTGATTTATTTCAAATGATTGTTTGAGAGCCAAAACATTGTTGATGATGCATGAAAGAAAAATTTATGCTAATTTACCTTCTCCACTCATGCATCAACAGTTTATAATTATATATAAGTATAAAGATTCTTTAATTTGGATTGGTTGTTAAAGACATATGCAAAAAGACTGAATGAAAGTGTAATTAATACTATATAAAATAATAGAAATGTGATCATTAATTAAGATATATTGTAACAAAATTTGATGATCAATCAAGTTCAAGTTAAACATTTTATTGATTCGAATGTCAAAATTAGTTAGTTTCAAACATTTTCTTGATTCCAATGTCATTTCCTTAAATTTATTTTTATTATAGGATCCATTTTGCTTTTTAAGGAAATGACATGCCGCCACTAATTGTGATTTATGGAAGAATTTTTTTCCACAATTTCGTAAACACAAAAATTGCATATTTAAGGAAATATTTATGTCTAGAAGTCTATATTGAATAAAAAAAACTCGTATAAAATTGACTAATTATGTATGCTATGTGATTTCACTTTTGATATCTTAAGTTACCTTGCTTTAAGGAATTAGTACCACAATTATTTCGTTCGAAACATTTAGTATTATTTGACGGGACATAACATATTTCATACTATAATTTCTATTTGGTACCACGAAATTAGTTGTGACTCAAAATCCACGTCAAAAATTGTGACTCAAAAGTTGTGACTCAAAAGGAGGAGACTGATCTTACGTGTTTTCGTTAGTTCGATAAGGGTGATGTAAAATGTTGTGCAACATAAGTAAATGGATATAAAAGATCAATAATATTGTATTCAATGCGATCGAGTACAGATTACCGTAATTGAGAGTCCTATCCGAGCACTATTGGATGCCGTACAAGCTAGAGGGCGAAATACACACGAGCTAGCCTATACTATTATTCCCAAGTGAGTCCGAGCGGTAGTCTAAAGGGAAGAGCACCTGGGAAGTTGTGTCGTTGTCATAAATGTGTGGGGTATTTATAACCAAATTAATGGGCTTGGGCCTAGGCTCGGCCCATCAGTACCATTTGACCTCTGGTTCCTTTCAAAGGCTCGAAATAGTTTATTTAGAACCCCGGGCCGGCTCTTGGTTCCTGAGGGCAGGATCTGATGCTGTTCGAACTGTATCGAGCCTGCAAAGGTATAGGATCCGAATTACCCCTCATCAATACTCCCCCACTTCTCGAGCGCGAAGTGGAGCTTAAGCTCGAAGAAGTACAAGTTATGTCGCACACCATTATTATATGAGCCGCTCAGAATGTGTTTCGGATATGCCTCGTTAAAAACCTAACTCGGAAAAACCCATTGGGATAAAAACCGAGCCAGGGAAAAAGACTGCATATATAAGAAACAATATATCGGCGTGTTGTAAAGATAACCTCGTCGTCCCACATTTCCGTAGGACCTGAAATTGTAATAATCTTTATTATTCCACGATGCTCTGTTCAACTCCTCGACGAATACCCTCTAAATTTTCCGATCGTGATAAAGAGATCAATGGAATACCAACTGGCTCATAGTAAAGAGATCAATGGAATTTCTTCTACAATTTGGAAAGTAAAGGGCCGAGAATGCAATTTCCAGAAGGATAATTTTAAATTTTACTCAGAGTAAGTTCAACCGTCGCGGTTACTCGGGGTCCTGTTTGCAATTTTACCTTTTTAACCCCGTATATATATGTTGACTCGTTGAAAAATGTCACCCATATCGCATTCTCTCTTGAGCTCGGAGTAGTCGATTCGAAAAGGTACTTTAATATATTCGTTTCTGAATCCATAATGTCAAGTTCTAGAAGCTCGAAAGGAAAGAATAAGGTCGGAGAGAACCAAGAGTCCGATCCTTTATTAAAGCTTGTTGACGATTACGAAGATGGAGAATTTCGTCAAGGAGGCGAGGATGATGATCCAAGCGAGGATCTTGAAGAAAATGAGGTCGAGAAACGCAGCATCGGCGAGGGTGCCTTCGTTAGGATTTTCAAACATATGCATGCTTCTGAGGCCGTGACCTCGAACAGGTCAGAACTTCCTGCTAGAGAAACTTCTTGTTATTTCACGAAGAAGGATCGCGTTTACCTCGAGGCGGAGTTCGGGAAATTTCTTCCCAAAGGGTTTTCGATCGTCATTCCTTCTTATTCCGAACGTGCTACTGAGCCCCCGGCCGGCTGTCAAGCCTTCTATGAGAGTCAATTTTCTTGTGGTTTGCGTATCCCGTTCATTCCGCTTATCAGAAACGTCTTGACTTTCTTTTCGCTTTCCCCCGCTCAGCTTCTCCCGCACTCTGTTGCGTATATAGTAGCGTTCAGCGCTCTTATGGAGGCAAAAGGGGGAGAGGCCTCCTTTAGCAACTTTTGGCATATATTCCGAATGGACCTATGCAAAGGTTCAAATGCGGGGTTTGTGTCCATCCGCCAATGTTCGAAGCGGCCTTTTCTTACAAATATAACAACGGGAAAGAGTAAAGGTTGGAAGAGGAGATTCTTTTTTGTGAAAGGTCCTGACGTTCCGATATCATAAGGTAGTTCGAAAACAAGACCATATCGATGGGATGGTGCAAATTCTTGGTCGTATGGTTCTCGTAGAATTAAAGAAAAGCTCAGCCACCGTCTTTCCGATGAATTTCTCGAGCAGCTGCGGTCCAATCCTTACCATACCAAGCTCCTAATTCAGGAAGGTGTTTTGCGATTGGCTGGGTTGAGCCACTGTGATTATTTGGCCCCGGCTATCAAATATTCCAATCAATCTTTCGAAGGGTCCCTTCCGCAGATCAGTGACCTGCCAACCCCTACTGCCCCGCTTTTTGCCCCTCTTTCTTTGGGTATGCTTATTAGCTTCTGCCTACTTCGAGGTGTGACCGATCAATTCTTCTTATTTAAATTCGTGCATACTTTGTATTTTCTTTGCAGGTCGTGTCGTCGAGAAGTTTCGACTGTCCGTTGCCGGCTCGGTTGAAGATAAACCATTTTATTTCGAGCTGTTACCATACACTTCCGAAAGAAGAGCGGACACAAGTAATTTAGGTGGAAATTCAGTCGTTATACCATCTACGATTCCCGATTTGAGAGGGCTTGGCACTATGAGTTCCCTGAACTCTGCCACTGCCGGACCTCTTCGAACCTTGTTTTCCCCTGATACCTCTGCTCTTTCGTCGGTCGGCTACAGTCAACATTCCTGGAACCGGATTCCGGGTATCCTGGAATACTAGAAGCTTCTGAGTCGAAAGAGAAATGCTGAGCATCCAGGACCTTCAAGGAGGGTAAAACCCTTTGGCGTGAGTTCTGATTCTGTCCCATGTCGAGAAGGTAGGTCGGAGCCCGATGTGGTGGATTTTATGGACGAGCATCTCCGCGGTAGTAGGGCTACTGGATATCCTGAAGACGGCACCATTCTAACCGATCTGGATTCGGGTGGTGAGAATGAGTTCGACAAAGCCGCTAGAATCTATATGGCTAGTCGGTTTAAACGGGATATTCTGCTTCATACCGTCAAAGGTGACTTTGAGGTTTTGAGTGATTTCTCCCGAACGTATCACGAGGTAAATATTTATCTTTGACTATCTCTTCTTTCTTTAGTGCCCTTGACATTTTGCTGCTATCTTGAATTACTTCGCAGGTCGGGGATTTATTCGCTAACCAAACCTATCGCTTAGCATTGCTGGAGCAGGAGTCGCAGGATGCTCATGACGCGTATGCACAAAATTTCGTTGATAATCAAACTCTTCGATCTCAATTAGCAGAAAGTCAACGAGAATTATCTCAAGTAAAGAAGGAGCTCGAAAAAGCTACTATGAAACGTTCCTCGTCCGTGGAAGAGGATTTGCTGGCATCCGTCAAAGAGAGAAGTGCCCTCGAGGAAGAGCTGAAGAAGGTTAAAATCGAACTTGACCTAGCAAAGCAAGATTCCGAGCGCGCATATGCCCAGGGCCGAGAAGAGGCCGAGATTCCAGCCATACGAGAATTATTGGGATCCCCTGTCTTAGATCCCTTAGTTCAAAGGAGAATAGGAGGGATTCTTCAGACGATCTTTTATAAAGGGGTTCAACAATTAGTATTGGCCAAGAAAATTCCGGATGATATGGAGGAATATTTTCAGTATATGAACCCTTTTAAGAACGCTGAAGGGAAGGATTATAAAGCTTCCTCTCTACCCAAGACGGATATTAACTGGGAGAATCATCGCTTTGCCCCCTTAGTAGAGGAGTTTGGCATTCCGATGCCTAACCCCGATTTGCTCGAGCGCTCTAACGGCGATTATCCTTCTGCTTCAGGGAAAAATGAAGATGTTAATATAGAGGACGGATCGGATAATGAAAGCGATCGACCCTTTGACCAGACTAATCCATTAGGCAGCGGCGGCGAAGATGGCGTCGGTCCGAATGCTGAGTTCGAGCATGCCAGAGGGGGTGATTTATAGTCTCATAGTTAGGAATCGAATGTATACATGTACGTAACCCACTTTTGCAATCGGATTTGTTTTCCTTTCGGTTTAACTCGTGTAACTTGTAAATTCCAACCTTGCAAATATTTGGACATCATATGCCTTTCGTAGTTCGATATCTCTTCAAATTCTATGCTCGGTATCTATTTATTCCATGTAGGATTTTTCTTAAAAGTCGTGTCGATTCCATTATTGTAATTATAAGGTCTAGTGCCTATAAATATGAGGATTTTTTCAATTTTCGTCAGAAAATATTCTTAGAGATCGGAGCTTTTCCTCTACATTCTGCATTCTTACAATTTTCTTAACTCTCTCTCCGTTCATTATGGAAAACATATTAGGCAAGGCAATCGACCCCAAACAGCTGTTTGGTGGCTTGAAGAATAAGAATCCGACCAAAGAGCAGAAACCTGCCAAGGAGGCCAAACCCTCCAAATCCTCTTCCAAGACCTCTGTGTCTTCTCCGAAAGCTTCTAAAGGAGGGGAAAATAAGAAAGATAAGAGCATTTCCTCAAAGCAAGCCAAGGGCAGTTCCAACAAATCCATTTTGGATGAAGAGCTCGAGGCTGTTCTCGGGGGTTCTTCCCCGAAAGTTGTTGATTCTTCGAGTGAAGATCTTGTCAGAGAGAAGACTCCCGTTCCTTCTTCGAACAAAAGGCCTTATTCCGATGGGGTCACTCCCATCGAAGCTTTGCAGAATCTTGCTATCGGTAGCAAACCATCCTTTGATGATTCTTCGGCCGTTCCCCCTGCAGGAGGTCTTAGCAAAAAACCCAAGTTAGAAATTGGTGGAGAGGCTTCTGTTGAAGCTTTGAAAATTGATAACCCTCCCGAACCCCGCGTTGATTCCGCTCCTCCGAAAGTTACTCCTTCCCCGCCCGAGGAGTCGAAAGATGGGTCTGCTTCTAAGGCTGATCCCATGGATAGTCTATTGCGAGTTAACTTTACTTCTTCCGAAACCGGCATGTCCAAGGAGAGAAATATAGAAGAGTTGTTCGAGTCTGGGACGCATTTCCTGTTTCAGGTATATATATATATATATATATTTTTTATTTTTTTTTAAACGTTGCCAATCTTTTTAACAGGCTGGACATGATTTTATCGAACTTAAAACGTTTGCTGAGCGGGAAACAAATCAGCGCGCTGCTATTTCCCTTGAGCTGGAGGAGAAGAAAGCTGAATTCGACCGTGTCTTCGCGGAAATAGCAGCGCGCTGATTTGTTTCCCGCTGCTCTCTTCGTTTGACCTTGTGGTCGGAGTTCTTGATCTTCAATCTTGGACGTTAAGTCTGTTTAATTCCCAAAATTATATCACTTCCTCTTCCCGCTCAAATTCTCGGGAAGCGCAACAATCTTTAGATCTCGACTGTTGCCTTTGCCTCCTGCTAGCCGTTGGATTTTTGAGAATAGAGCCTATAAATGGTGCTCTTCGTTTTACATTCTTATAAGATTTTCTGAGAACAAATTCATTCGATCATGCTGACTAGCAGGTCTTGTTGCATGGTTCAATATTTTGAATTTCGAGTTAGGACCTATTTTGCAGATCACAGGCTAATTAGTACTTCAATCTCGACTAGGATATCGGCAGGCGAACATTACTTCGACCCTGGAGGCCAAAAAGCTTCATTGCTGACCATCCACGACCCATGCAGTCCTCAGGACCTTCAGTGGTTTAGGAGAGGCTCACGCATTATGTTTTTTAAGGGTCTTTAGCGGTTTGTTCGGCTCTCCATTGAGGACGTTAGGGGTGAAGCTTCGAGGATCGAAGTTCTCAATAAAGTATTCACGTTACACCTAGAAAAAGATGCATTACCCCTCTCCTCTTTGAGATACTATAAATACAGATAGAAGCTTGTTGGCTTGTCAGGCTCCTCCCATTCGAGTAAGGACATTATCGTGCGCCGAAAATTTCATAGGACTGCCTGGTTAAGAAGTTCCCTTCTCATTCGGATATATAGATTAGTTCTTTGTCAATGTTCTCAAGACTGTAAAAAGCACTTAGCGTCAAAAGATTGGTCTGATATGTAATAGGAGTTGATACCTTGTAAATTGTAATTGCTTGATATGTCAAGCTCGGAAAATAATAGTCTTTTTATCGATCCTTACAATCGTTTTATTCAAATATTGTACTCCTTTGGTCTCAATTATTTCTCGGATGATATACCGATAATGCTTTCTTTATAAGCCATACTCCGAATTTTCCTTCATGATTTTCTTTCGATGACTTGGAATTAAGATTATAACGAATTCGAACATGATGAACTCAAGTAGGAATAATTTTGACAATTTCTTCGCTTATCCGAACGGTTTCCGTATTCTTGGGAATCGTAACGGTCGGCGCATTTATTGCTAGTATCCCAGCCGTTAGTTTTATCAAATCTGAGTCGTCGAATGCCTTGTCTCTTCGCTATATATAGCTCCATAGTTACCTTCATATTTTTACGTTTTAGTAATTGTTTTGACCGACTCTACGACTGAGGTTTTACTTCCTTTGATTACTATGTTTCATTCTTTATCTTCAATAACGCGTTTTGAGATTCGAGTTCGAACGATTTTCCTTTATTATCTTGGCTGCCTTTCTCGTGGCGATTTACTTCGACTAGGGTATCGACAGGCGAAAAGAGTTGCAACTGGGGTACCGACAGGCGACCAGCTCTCTTTGATTCCAACCAGTTAGGGCTGGTTCGACCTCCTGTATCCTGTCAATCCACCAGGTCAGATAGTGGGTCAACTGCTGGAGGAGTTTTCCTGCTCTCGATCTCCACTTCTTCAAGATGTTTCTTGAAGAATGTTGCCTTCGAGATTGCGTGGAGTAATTTCTCTAGGGATTGCTTCGCTACCTCTCGATCTGGTCCGGCGTGAAGCAATTATTGAGGAAATGATGGATGAAGGGTAGAAGTGTTATTCTAGCCCCGCCTTCCTCCTTTGATTACAAAAATATTCTAGCGTAGGATTAATTTGTAATAGGGTTACATTAAATGTAAAGTCTCATCTTTGCTCGATTTTCCTTACTACTGTAATCACGAATTCTCTTGTAACTATTTTGGAGATCATGAATGAAATATTTATTTCCTTTATCATCCTTAGTTGTTAACCCGCAGAATTGCTTTCGTATGTTGTTATCGAGCATCAATTCCTCAAAGATATGGACAAGTGCTATTTCCCAGCAACTTTGATAAGTATTTAGATTATAGTCGTCAATTGATATCCTTCGACCTTTGATATTCAGATATAAATGATAATTGATGTTCTTTGCCGATTTCGTTTGTTGGCAGCGTGATCGATAATTAATAATATTCGGATAATAAAAGGCGATCTTAGCAGATCACGATCGCTGCATTTCGAAACAGGATATATATCGGGATTTTGTACAATCGATAATTTGCACTTAGGGTCGTAGCAACAGCTTTCACCCATTTAATGATTTCGATCTAAGGGGCATAGCAACGGCTTTCGCCCTTAGTCGTTTCAGAGCATTTTTAGCCCGAGGGTCGTAGCAACGGCTTTCACCCATTTAATAATTTCGATCTAAGGGGCATAGCAACGGCTTTCACCCTTAGTCGTTTCAGAGCATTTTTAGCCCGAGGGTCGTAGCAACGGCTTTCACCCATTTAATAATTTCGATCTAAGGGGCGTAGCAACGGCTTTCACCCTTAGTCGTTTCAGAGCATTTTTAGCCCGAGGGTCGTAGCAACGGCTTTCACCCATTTAATAATTTCGATCTAAGGGGCATAGCAACGGCTTTCACCCTTAGTCGTTTCAGAGCATTTTTAGCCCGAGGGTCGTAGCAACGGCTTTCACCCATTTAATAATTTCGATTTAAGGGGCATAGCAACGGCTTTCACCCTTAGTCGTTTCAGAGCATTTTTAGCCCGAGGGTCGTAGCAACGGCTTTCACCCATTTAATAATTTCGATCTAAGGGGCATAGCAACGGCTTTCACCCTTAGTCGTTTCAGAGCATTTTTAGCCCGAGGGTCGTAGCAACGGCTTTCACCCATTTAATAATTTCGATCTAAGGGGCATAGCAACGGCTTTCACCCTTAGTCGTTTCAGAGCATTTTTAGCCCGAGGGTCGTCACCCATTTTTTTTTTCGATCCAAGGGGCGTAGCAACGGCTTTCACCCTTGGTCGATCTTCGAGGGTCGTAGCAACAGCTTTCACCCTTTTTAATAGTAGATGGAGACAAGTAGAAATAGCATAATAGATTAACGATATCGATAATATCAGTATAAGATGAATAAATAATAAGTATGAATATTGGCGAGACTAGTTCCCTCTGAATATATAATCCGGATCGAAATGAAATTTTTCTGAGATAATAGTCTTCTATAGTCATGAGAAAAGATGAATCATAGCGAAAATAGCAATTAGTGAATAACCTCGGGACTTAATAAATAAGCTTTATGCCTTGTTAAGAAAATTCTTTGTCTATAGATTCCCAATTTTGACAAATTTGATTTTTTCCAAACGGTTCCTTATCTTTCGAGAATTGCAAGGGTCGACAAATCTCATCCCTTCATTTCGCGAATTTTCTGCCGCTGGATTCTTCCAACTTCCGCTATAAAAGGCTGTCAAATTCTTGAGATTATATTATTCGTTGTACCAGTATTTCATGTGTCCGACCATGGTAATCAAAATCGTTATTCAACCAATTCAACTTTTTGAGCTCAGACTTCGAACAATTTTTAAGAGGGACAGTCTCCTAACCCGATCTCGCTTAGAATATCGACAGGCAAATATACTCTCCATCTTGAAGGCCAATATGCCAGAAACCTGGAGTCCGCAGGTCGTCGCGCAGGTCTTCGAACAGGGACCTATTGCTACAATGCATTTAGGAAAACATACAGGGGAGAGATCGATCCAGAATACAGTTACCCGATAAACCGTCCGTTCGCCCCTTTGTCTTCGGAAGATCATAAATAAAGTTAAAAGCCTGCGGGTCCAAAGGAGATTCCATGCTTGGAGCTGAGTTACTTCGAATAATCGAGAGGTGATCGAAAATTATAGAGGAAAATAGAGGGATTCTTATGTAACATATTAGCTTGTGCTATGTTCGAAATGTATCTTCCATATTTTCCTTCTGAACTCTTGTATCTCTTTAACAATATTCATGAATGGAATTTTTTCTTTTCCTTGTTGATAGAATGAAGGACAATTAGACATGCTCTTATTTTCAATAACTCAACCGCGAATATCTAAGATTAACAACGAAATATCCGAACAGTGGTCTCTTGAGTAAGAATATTAATGTCTTGGTAGATTTGAAATTAATAAAGAACTTGTTGTGATTGATCCTTGCTATCGCCGAATTTTAAAAGCTGTCGAATTTTTCAATTCGAGAGTTTTGTTCGAGTAGATCAATTGTAGCTTTTTTGCTTCGAACATCTCTAGTTGGTTGTAAAAATAGCGTTTTCATATCTAGAATATCAAGTGCATGAGGGTTGGACTTTCAGACAAGTGTCACCGATCTTCGTGCCATTTTTGGAGTAGGATTGTAAGTAAAACATTTGTTCGAATGAATGTTTCGAATAAGCCCTTCGTTATACACCGTTGGTCCCTATGTTCTGCTAGCCAAACAGGACCCTATTTCTCAGGAAACGTATCGGTCAGTCCATTTAATACGGACATCCTAGCCGTTCGCGATCTGTTATATGTGCCGTTGATTCAAAATCCTTGACTAC
Source organism: Penstemon barbatus (assembly GCA_003313485.2). Classification (NCBI taxonomy): domain Eukaryota; kingdom Viridiplantae; phylum Streptophyta; class Magnoliopsida; order Lamiales; family Plantaginaceae; genus Penstemon; species Penstemon barbatus. Next base: position 27,708,522 of record CM064878.1, on the reverse strand, counting down.
TATAAATAGGTCCCTTTATGTATACGACACTCCTCACTTTCTCCTTTATGCTTCCTCCGATCCCTATGGGTCGAGATTTAAATTTGATTCATGTTTTCTCCAAGATAAAGGAGTTTGAGATTAGACTCAGAACCCTGTTTTTCGATCTTAGCTCCTTAAGTATAAGCTTTTTCGCTTAGAATATCGACAGGCAAAAGAAAATACGCCTAGAATACCGGCAGGCAACCTGTTTTCCCAGACATATCTTGTCTGGTGCGGGTTAGAATTCTGGTTTTCTGGGGTTGTATCCGATCGGGCAGCTGGTTATTCTGAGAGGAGTTCTTTAAATCTGAGGCACCAGCTTCCTCGAGGGCTTTCTTACAGTATAGTTCCTTCGAGTTCCCTTGGGGTGCCTCCGATGAGATAACCCTTTGCTGCTCCAGTTCGGATTAATCTGTAAATAATGATTGAGTGTTTCAATCATTGTTAACGGATGAAGACCTAAGGTCGGTCTGAAGCCTTGGAGAGGAGCTGCGATCCGGCTTTTATCCCGTTCGAAGACGGATGTGCGACACGTGGCGAGTGATTGCCAATAAGAATCACTGCTGAGTTCTGCATCTGGAGCGACCTTAGGAAATGAAGACCGAGTACGTAACAGGGTAGAATTACTTCGTAGAATTTGTAATAGGGTAGGAGTGATTGTATTGTATTTCTTGAGCTCGAATTATATTCGAGGCTTCACTTTGTAACTTGTTTGAAGAATACTAATAATAAAGCTTTGTTCTTTGATCGAATTTCATCATTTAACTCCTTTTATCTGTCGAACTATTGCCAATACAAAGCCGCGACTAATTTGTTGCTGTTGTTCAAATATTCAACTTATCCTGACTGACTCGAGAAAAATACAGATAGCCGATAAATAATGTATACAGATTACGCGACTGATTTCTTAAATAATCGATTCGTGAAACTTGTTTCTGAAATTAATAAGTATGATGATCGGAAAAATAAATTCCGACCATTAATAAGCTGTAATTCCATAGATTTTCTAAGCCTTTGACGTTAATTGATGATCAAGTTGATGGGATTAATTCCAAGTTATTCTGCTGTGGACGATATATGTGGGACTTCTTATTCGCTTATGTATTAGAAAATGGATCTCCTGTGGAAAATAAATCCATCGAAGGAATAAATGAGCTGGGTAGTCACAGAATAAAATCACCAATCTTAAGGTCGGAAATTCATCCTATAGATCTTCTCTTCGAGCTTGAGTTGACGAAGGCTCCGCTGGTCGGAGGATCGCCCTGAATAGTGAATGGCGGAGTTTCTGGTTAGTAAGACTTTCCGCTGACGTATGTATTTCTCCTCGTGGTAGGCATATTTCGATCTAATACTCGAATAAGGCCCCACGGTGGGCGCCAATTGATCTTACGTGTTTTCGTTAGTTCGATAAGGGTGATGTAAAATGCTGTGCAACGTAAGTAAATGGATATAAAAGATCAATAATATTGTATTCAATGCGATCGAGTACAGATTACCGTAATTGAGAGTCATATCCGAGCACTATTGGATGCCGTACAAGCTAGAGGGCGAAATACACACGAGCTAGCCTATACTTTTATTCCCAAGTGAGTCCGAGCGGTAGTCTAAAGGGAAGAGCACCTGGGAAGTTGTGTCGTTGTCATAAATGCGTGGGGTATTTATAACCAAATTGATGGGCTTGGGCCTAGGCTCGGCCCATCAGTACCATTCGACCTCTGGTTCCTTTCAAAGGCTCGAAATAGTTTATTTAGAACCCCGGGCCGGCTCTTGGTTCCTGAGGGCAGGATCTGATGCTGTTCGAACTGTATCGAGCCTGCAAAGGTATAGGATCCGAATTACCCCTCATCAGAGACAAAAACCAGATCTATAAAATTTGCAACCAAAAGTTGTGACTCAAAATCCACGTCAGAGATAATATCAAAGATAGATGGTGTCATAACTTGCAAATATGCATCTACTCTAATGTTCAAAAACAAATCTTTGATAGACCCAAAATCCGTGGAGTCGTCGAAATCAGTCATCCGATTGAGATCGACTGAAGTGGATGCTATAAAAAAAATTGATAACAAGTGCTCGGTCAGATTCAGATTCAGAATCGAAATACGAATCAAAATCAAATCATCAAAAACCAACCAATCTATCGAAATTGGTTTGTCCGATGAAATTGATTAACAATTGGCAAGGTGCAAATCCATTGGGGTTAATTACATTGAATAACTACTTATCAGCGAAAAAGGTTTCCAAACTATTATTGGTGGCAATTCAATCAAGGGTCGACCATTACATGCCAATTGATGATCGTGCACAAGGGGAAGTCCGATTTTGTTGGGATCCAGGAGGAGGTAGTGACTAGTGTGGAGTAAGAACCTTGAGGACAAGGTTCGAATTCAATGGGTGGAGAATGTTACGATCTTCATTTTAATGATAGGACTCTCTATATCTATTATTTGGACTAGGACTCTATAATTGTTATTTAGTTAGATTAGGACTTTATCTTTATCGATTAGATAGACTATGAGCTTATCTCTAGGTCGTATGTTAGTAGTATATATTGCTTGTACTTTTTATTTTTATTAGGCAGAAAGTTAATGAATAAACAATTAAATGGTTTCTCCACCTAAAGTCAGATTGAGGTTACTCTTACGACCTAAAGTAAGATTATGGTCCTTCTTACGTCCATTAAAGTAAGAAATATAAAGATGATGCCAGAAGATCGTATCAATTGGATATCCTAATTGAATGGTATGGGACATTATCCCACATTGGTAGAATGGGATACTAATGTGGGGTTTATATGACATTGGGCTCTCCAACTTCAATAGCTAGCTTTTGGGGTGTGGTTTTCCCAGGGTCATAACAATTGGTATCAGAGCAGGCCACCACACACTTTGCCACGCACGCGGAAGGGGCGACCCGGGAAGGAGCAATCTAAGAAAGGGCTACCGCAAAGACGAGTGAAGCCGCTTAGAGTGGGCAACCGGAGTAGGCAACTAGAGTAGGCCAACGTGGGCGTTGGAAAAAGAAGCGTGGTGGATGTAATGATCATAATTGAAGGGTATGGAACCTTATCCCACATTGGTAGAATGGGATACTAATGTGGGGTTTATATGACCTTGGGCTCTCCAACTTCAATAGCTAGCTTTTGGGGTGTGGTTCTCCCAGGGTCATAACAGTTTCCAACTTTTTCTTAATAAGTACAGATAGTCCACCAACAAGAATTCAAGCATGATAATCGATCTTGGTACTCTTTGGCAGGGGCGGAGCCAGAAATTTTAGTCGCGGGGGGGCGAGATTAAAATGAAAAGTATATAATTAAATTATCTAAAAAATTATGATTATCAAAATTTATTTTTTAATATGCCGATAATTCTTATGATACTTGATATTGACGTTATGAATCTTTGTTCGCGGAGAATCTGAACCTATAGTCTGGCGTTTCGATAGATTTACGTCACAATTACTTGCAGAATCCTCAAAATTAGGAAAACTAGCATCTTGTGGACAAGATTTTTTGAAGTAAAAATCAATTCTCCTTTTACTCATGGTAAACCTATTTGTAAAAAAAAATTAAATTTTATGTTATTAAATAGATTTTTCGAAAAAACTACAGACAAAAAATCAAAAACTTTATGTTTATAATTATTTCTTAAAAAAATCTAGTTAAATCACTCTTGTAATACTCAAGATATTGTAACAAATAAGAATTAAGCAAATCATTAAACATAATATAGATTCATGACTTATAAATTTAAATATTCATAAAAAATTTTAAAAAAATACCTTTCGATAATGGCGTTGAGTGATTCAGCCGATTTGTGAAGAAAACCCCCTTCTTTTGATATAACTTGGTGAAGAAAAGTTGAAGAACAATTAATTTGAGAAGAAATTGGAATCCAAAATTCAACATAATTTTGCTTTTCCTTATTAAAAGAGAATTATATTAAGTGTTAAAGAATGTTTTCCTTATCAAATTCTACTTAAACTAGGCAACTCTATTAGTGGGACTTTATTCCCTATCTGACCACACATTTAATTAAAGTAGACAAGTTTTGATTCACACGATTCTTTCCTTTAGGAATTTAAAGGTACTAACAAGAATACACAAAGTACTACTATAATAATAATAATAATAATTGATATACACTGCTACTATTTTTTTTTTTGTTGGCCACCCGCACCCCCTATAACTCCGCCCCTGCTCTTTGGTAATGAGTGGGCTTTAACCTATGAAGCACGGATACTTCAAAAAATAGCAAGCTGAAGAGTCGGACTCGCTGGGGACTCGGATTCGCGTGCGACTCGGTTGGGATACGAGTCGGACTCGCCACGTGGCGAGTCCGAGAAAATAAAATAAAAAAATCGGATACTCGAATCCGACTCGGTCAACTGCTGAGTCGACACGGTCAAGGACTCGGTGGGGGCTTTCTGCAATTTTATATAAAATATTGGGTTTAAAATGCAAATTATACACCTAAATAATAAAAAATTGAAATGGAAATATACACTGCAGTTTCCTAATTGAGTTACATACTTCTTTCCTTCTTCCCGTTTCTTCCAATATCCAAATCGGCAAATCCAAAGACCAGATACCGACGGTCACCATGACTAAGTAAATAAATTCCTCATTTCATGTACTCCCACCACGACCCATCACACTCTAATAGGTAGTATATCTGAATCTACAAATTTCTCTCTTCCAAATACCAATTCAAAGGTAAGTTTTTCTCTTTCTCTCTACATTTTTATGGTGACAAAGTTTGTGGTGACAGCTCGTTAAAATTAGACTAATTCATTATTCTTCTCGTCCATGCCGACAGTTGACATTTGACAGTCACTTGAGTCATGTGTTTGATAACTTATGTTAAAAGTTCTGATTTTAATCTTGTAATTTTCTTCACCCCCTTTCGATTTATCTGCATTGATTACTTGTCACCGAACAGACTTGCAAGTAATTTGTGCATATAAGCACTTGATTTACATATCAAATATTAAATTACAAATAATTCTATATTTTGGTGTTCTTTTATCAATTTACTTTGTTCGTATAGTCACGAGCCTTTAGATAATGTTGGGATACCCACGAGCCTTTAGATGATGTTGGAACTCTATCGGTTGCAAATCTCTCGCTTCATGAACCGGAGTTGGAAGCAATGTTATTTGTTGATGAAGTTAATGAAGATCCCGATGATGATCTTGTTGTGTAATTGACTAATAATTATGTACTTGGAGTGATTATTTTGCTTATGAGACTTGTTTTGATGTTTTTTGCATATGAGACTTATTTTGAATCATTTACCATGTTGTATATGGAGTGAATTTAGACATCTTTCTTGATCTTTTCTTTTGATTTTGTGTTATGAATATTTGAATGAGTGTTTATTCAATGACTTTGATGTTAAGGTATTTTTGTTATATATAACTATATAAATTTATTTTATTAAAATATACGTATCCATGCCGAGTCGTATCTTAATTTTTTTTAGAAAATGAGTCGCCGAATCCGAATCGTGTCGAGTCCGAGTCGCCGAGTCCGTATCCGTACAACGTAGGCTTTAACGTAACCCATACCCGGACCCAATCGAAACCCGGTCAGACCTGGACCAGGACATGAAGAACAAAGTTCGAAAAGATCCTTTTTTTAGACACATGTAAATACTCGGTCAATAAGAGATCGAACTTATGCCAGCAACTTTAGGTGTTTTCTTAAGAACCATGAAGTTTCTATATATGAGAAATAACTTCACCCCATCTTCCAGCTTCAGCAAGCATATGAGAAGAAATTACATGATCTTCCGACTCATTGGAACTGTTTAATCTCAGTAACCAACTTCACCCCAAGATCTACATCGCTATGAACCCTACACTCATTTATCAACATTCTCCAAACATTAATGGTATGACCAACTATGATTGAAGTCCATGAAATAACATCCTATCGAAAACAGCTCTAGCTCGTTCTCGCATTTTGCATAAATATCAATAAGAGCATTTCCCAAAACTATACTTTCTCTATAGAGGTCATTACTCTCCACAATAGAATGCATACAAAAACGTTTATCTACTGACGCCATATCACGAGAAGCCATGATTAATCCTAGGATGGTTACTTCGTCTAGTTCAAATTCTTTGGAGTCGATTTGATCAAGAAACTCTAAAGCCTTTTCAGATTGACCGTTTTCAATATAAGCATGTATGGTGTATCATTGAGTTCCATATTTCGATATTTTGCTTAGGTAGTTCATCGAATGCATACATGTCGATAAGTGCAGTCCCTACAGAAACATCAGACTCGAGCCCAATTGATATTACATGAGCATGGATCATCCTACCCAAAAGGAGTTCTTTTAGTGCAGCACAAGCGGAAATTAAGCAACTGAAAGACATTTTATCATGTATTATTTCCTCAATCTTCATTTGTCTAAACAAGGATACAAATAAGCGGTCTCTAAACATATTAGCGGCATAAAAAATGCATCCCGATTTAGCATACAAATTAGTAAGCACATTGCATAATTCAACATTTCCATTCAACCCCATTTTAAAAAAACAGCAATGAAGTGCATTCCCGGTCCTAACTCCTCCAAATTCCGCACAACCAGAAGTCAAAATCCCAAAAGTAACATAATTCGGCTTCAAACTCGAACCATAACATCCCTTCAACATTTTAATAAACAAACTCAAACCCACATCAAGATGTCCTCTTTTGACATGCCCAGATATCATACAATTAACAGTGACTACACTTTTCTCCGAAACCACATCAAACAAGAAAGCAGCATAACTCATTAAATTAGCAGAACCCATGTAAAAACTAACAAGACTGTTCAATACATTCACATTGCAATCCAAACCTACTCAAATAACATGACAATATATAGGCTTACCTTCCAGAAAAGCATGAGCTTTTCCACAAGCTTTAATTAAAGAAGCAAGAATGGAAGGGTCATTGTGAATAAGGTTGCTTTGATAAGTTTGGAATAACGAAAGTGCCTTTAAAGGGTTGGTGGCTGATGCGTGTCGTATCATCAGACTCCATTTACAGGGTTCTTCGATTTGGGGGAAACTGAGAGTGTTAAAGGGTTTTTTCTGGAGAAGAAAATGAGCTAATCTTTGAATTCTAACGGGGGGATTCATTAAAAAAATTGTCGTTGAACGCTTGTAAGTTGTAACTTATAAGCTGGACGGCGAGAAAATTGGATATTAGGAAGGTGGATTGGGTGGGTTTAGACTTTGAATGAACTAAAATATAAAAATCAATAAAATAACAATGTTTTCATGTCGTTTTTCCTGTTGATTGAAATTTGAAAATAGAGAAAATCGCACTTTATCCCCTAAACTTACAGTGAAGTTGCACTTTTCCCTCTAAAACTGGAGTGGGGCAAAGGGTTTTAAGTTATTCTATTTAGTACAAGTGTAACTGTGTGTAAGTATTTATAGTGCTTTGATCCTTTGTCTGTAAAATCATAACAGAATTCCTAAATTAGAGAAATTTTGAGCTCCTTATTCTAAGTTTCTTATTGCAACTTCAAATTTGAAGACTTTGTTCATATAATGTTTTCACATGTATAGTACAAGAAAAATATCAGCACAAATTTCATTAATAACTACCAACATTGACAAATGGAACAACTTTTCCCCAAAAATATGAAAAGAATTATCAAACCTAAGCCTCAAAACTCCTCGAGTGTTACATTATGAAATTGGTTTTCTACATAACGAAAAGACATTAGCACCCTTCTTGACTTACTAAATGTAAATCGAAGTGAGTATCGTTCATATCCATAAGCATGCAATGATGGAAGTCAATGATGGAAGTCACATGTCCGCAACGGAGTACTTGTATGCTTCTTGCTGCATAGCTTTCTTCTCATTTGTCCTTTTAAAGAATTCCTTCTCATATCCTACAAGATGAAAAACAAACACACATGAGTTTTCAATCGTGTGTTTTTTATTGAAGACAGACCCGAGCCGTTGGGAAATACAAATAGCAGAATCTAGAACAAAGACAAGAACCTAATGTGAATGGAAATGAGCTTACCGTTACTTCGATCCACTCCATCCCAGTGTCTCCCTGGTATGATCCCATAACGGTTTGGTGCAGCCTCGAGTCCTCTTCTTCTCCAGCTATGAACTGGGATTTCTTGGGGAATGATGAAACCAGACTCTTTCATCTTCTCGTTATCTCCTAGGTCAGGAAGAACTGGCTCCCAATTCTTGTTCTGAAAATTTAAAGGATATGTTCAGATAAACGAGGACGAGAGCACATGTGATGTGTAGAAAACGAGATCAAAACTATTCAATTTCAGTTGAATGAACAGAAAAGATTCAAGTACATGCAGAGGAAATAGAGTGGAAACCAATTAGCAACTTGCCTTGACCAAATGCGCCATGGGATCGCCAAATCTAGGTCTATCCCTCAGCAACTTGTCAAGATCAGGATCGTCCCTGAAGCAGAAATTGCATCACATGTTAGGTGCTACACATACGAAGAGATCATACCAATGTACTCATTAAAGAACAGCAACAAATTTAAGCACACAGTTTTTAAATGGATTAGAAAGGTAAAATGAATAAAATTGAGAAATCAGTACTTCACAATATTAGAAACTCTATGCTTCTGTAGAAGAACAGATATGAGTAACCATGCCATGAAGCTACGTGGCTTAGATACATATGAGCTACAACCTCGATGTTATAGTGTATAACTCTGAATTTGGGGAAAAGTGACTTTTATGTTCAAAAATTTGACTTTTCGAAAAAATAGTAAAAATGTACGAAAGTGATAAGCTTCAATCAATTCTCCGTATGTGCAAGACCAGCAAAGAGGTCTAAATTTAATAAACACCACGACATAAGTAGAATTTGAGCACTCATGTCCCCTTAGTAAATATGTTCCATTGTTCCTCCATTTATCCCCTTTGTACATGATAATCAATATGAGATGGTCATGTAATTGACAGAACGCCCCAAGTTCAAAGCTTGAAGAATATCTTAAGGGCAAAAATGGAATTAACCTCCAAATTCAGATAGCTGCTTTACAACTTTAGACATATTCACTGCCAAATCATACAAAACGAATTACTCTAGATTCTTTACTTACCTGCTCCGTGCAAATGGTTTATCTTTCTCAGCTTCTATTTCCTGTAATCTGGTTTCAGCTTCCCGCTTTTGAGCCAACCCTTTGCCCCACTCCAGTTTTATTTCCTGAAAGAAAAACATTTGTCATCCTCCATGAATCATAAATAATAAAATGATACTTACTGAGATATCACTGTACATGGAAAGTGTAGCAAAATGGCTAAGGTTATGAATTACATCTGAATGAAGTTGAACCAAATAACATCACGAACACATGGAATGGATACAGGATGAAAGTAAAATTTTACAAACGTAAGAATAAGTAAGTCGCTTGGCATAATTATGTCATAGCCATATATTATACTTGGCATTTGTATATAAAACTACATACACAAGATTGATTTGTGGTTTTAATCTGGTTTGAACTTTGAATGTCCAAAACAGAAGGTGTATATACATGTAATATTTATATATATATTCTTCGAGTTATTAAAAACAATATTACAAATTCTCCCTACATCTTTACTCTTATACATATAAATATATATTTATATATAAATTTCTTTTCAGTAGGAGGATGTGGTGAAAATAAATGGAATAGATAACTAGGATACATAAAAAATATACAAAATTGGCACCTTTGGCTTCTCGTGTTTCTTCTTTTCAGTCTTCTTGAGTTCTAGAAACTCTTCCCTTGACATGCGTTCCCCTGAAACCAAAAGTGAAAACCATATGGGGTAATTCTTATGAAGAAAAAACTAATGATCCGAGTTTAGACTTTTATGTACCAGTTTTTTTGTTACGATATATGGCTTCAGCATCTCGACCGCTTACAGAAGGATCCATCTTTTGAAACCTACAATGACAAATAATATGGATTTAGTTTCAGCACCAAAATCAAAATAAAGAAACTTGTGAACTGCAAGCCTAGCTACAATAATTCAAAAAGATGCAACTATTCTCAAATTTCACACATACATTAAATCATATAATTGAAGAACAATGATTACACATAAAATAACCAATAAAAAGGCACATAAGCAGTATATATCAGCCAAAAGACCAGAAATATTGTGCCAGAGGAGGCCCAACATAAGAAATGAAAACTCTAAAACCTTGGCAGCAAATACTCGTATTTTAAATGTTGTTGGCAAAGTTGGAAAGATATTCAGAGATTTCTCAATAAAAAAAAAAAAAAGATAATAATTTTACAACGACAATTACCTAACTAAAGAGACAGACAGACAAAGAGAGAGAATGAAGTTTACCTTGACCAGTCTTCCTTTTTCTTTTTATCAATTTCTTCTTTGATATCTCCTCCAGAAACTAAACCAGTCTTTGGACGATTTACCAGAACCGGGGATCCTTTCCGTCTCCTAGGAGGAGAAAGGTCAGTAACAGAACCCGCATGACCAGCAGACTCATGGCCATCTATTTTGTGATTTGATTTCCTCGAAGAGAGAACAGAATCTGATCTGTCATTTTTTACCTTCCTAGGTGGTGAAAGATCTCTTGTTGAATCTTGATATTTAGAGTCTCGGTGACCACGTCGAGGAGGAGAAATATCAGAATTAGTGGACTTAGAGTAAGAGGATCTTCGGTCAGGTTCAGGGGATAGTGTATGCTTCTCTCTCCTCTGACGGCGAGGTGGGGACAAATCTTTGACTAGTCTATCAGACTCTGAATTTTCCCGATGGGGATCTGGAGAAGGTGTATCATAACGAGCTTTTCGCTTAGTTTCAGATTGTCGAGGACTTTGGCGCCGCTGACGTGGCGGAGATAAATCGGCATCCGGTAGAAAGTCAGGTTGTTCCTCGGTTCTTGGTGAGGGAGTGTCATTACGTCGCCTCCGTGGAGAAATATCGGAATTCAGGTCATCTTTTACATTATTAGACAAATCAGACACAGGTACCCAGCCACTTCCATCCTCGGAAATGGCACCATATGGGCGTCTTGACTTAAGCAGCTCAAGTCTTCTCATGCGCTTGACATCAATATCTTCGTCAACCTGAGGCTTCTCTTCATCTGTAATAGTTCAATTATTAGTTATGTGGCTAAATTCGATGATATTTAGCATGATACTAAACCAGAAAAATGTTCGGTTCTATGTTACCTGCTGAATCTTCTTCTTCTTCAGGTTTAACTGGCTTTTGCCAGACAGGATCTTCATCCACAACAAGAACTCCAGGATTATCAGGTTTAGTATTTCTCTTTCTCTTCTTCTTTTTCTTCTCCACATTATCATTACTTGTGTATTTCTTAAGGTACTCTTTAAGTGAAGTTGATGTTGAAGATGTAGCCACCATTGTGAATCTCCCTTTGTAATTTATGTACCCTAGACTGTACCAAAAACATATATGTAAAAAATCAACCATATCCAAACTGAAACCCTAAATCAAATCAGAAAAGCAACAAATCTAATATAAAACTATGCAACTATCCTTAACATACATACATATCCAACAAACTCTAGAAAAATCAACAATGTCGAAATATACTCTAATAACAATAAAATCTAAACAATCAAAAAATTTAACTAATTTTAATTGCAGGAAGCACAACTAATTACAAATTAATCGGAATCCAAAACGACGAGCGCAGAGAAAGATAAGAAACGGAATCTTACCTTAAAAACTGATCAGACGGGAACAATGATTTTGACCGCCGGCAGCAAGTAGTTGATAGTTTTGGGAGTTGATATGCGCCAAATTGGTGGGATTTGAATTGAAGAAGAAGAAAGAAGAAGATTTGGGTTTTGCTCTAGGGCAGTGAGAATGATTGAAGCTTGAAATGGAAATTTGGAATTGGGATTTAAAAAAGAAAAAAGAAAAAAATAAATCGGTATACCGGTTCGGTTCGTTAAACCGGCCGATAATACGAACCGAAAATTTAACTTGGTATTAAGTACATAATTGAGGGATATTTTGTCTTATCTAATGACATGCTTTAGAAACATGTGAACTTAACATTATTTTTCTTAATGGATTAATTAAACTTTGGTTAAAACTATAATCAAACATTATTTTCAATAATCGATTCAATTGTGATATTAAGCACAATAAATAATTTGGTTCAATCCTGTTGGACAAACCGGTCCCCAAGAATTAAAGAAAAAAAAAATATCCCCTATGCTTTGTCTAACTCCTAAAAAAACTTATGTGTTATTTTAATTCCAAAAAAAAAAATCCCCGTGTTTGATTTTAATCACAACACTCAACCCAAATAGAATTTTACTTTTGACTTTTGACGGAATGACACTATTAACCCTATGTGCTTTATTTATTTATTCTTTTCGAAAACCCAAATATAATATATTTTGATCGAGTGTGATATTTAAAACAAAACATACATGGATTTTGAGGATTTAAAATGACATATGGAGAATTTTTTGAGAGTTAAACAAAGCATGAGAGTTATTTTTGCCTTTCGATGTCAAGGATACAATTGTCTTACTCGTAATTTTATCCTTTGAATCACTCTCTTTTCTAGGGGATATATTTGACATATACACATATACTTAAGATCACAAGAGAGAATTTGGGAGGTAAAATAACATAGAGAATTTTTTAAGAGTTACACAAACATAGGGGATATTTTGGTCTTTCGCTAAAAGTTTAGCCAATCTGTTTTGGTCTAACACACACATATTTTAACTTACTGTCATATATATCTAAACAGAAATGGCTAATTAAACTAACCCTTTATGTACAAGTTAGTATAACCCTAGCTTTGTTCAAACAAACAAGGCCCAAAATCAGTTTTTACAACACATATTTTGCTTCTTTAATTCAGTGAGAGCAACCAAAGCTCCTTATATATATACACTAACAAAATTCCAAAAACTAAAACAAAATCCTCAATTAGTCCTCGGAAACGCGCGTCTCCCGATGTTTCCAAATCTTCTAGCAACACCAAATACGAGTGCCTTAGTGAAGAATCCTCGGTCAAGACTACAACAAGCAAAGGCTATCGCCCCACCAACTATTAGTAGCTTTGGTAAGTTTACGCCCTTTGGTTTTTCCACGGGTGAGGTTAGTAATTCCGTCTCGGACGAGTCTTCATCATCACCTTCCAAAATCTTTAAGTAATCAAGGTCGATTTTTGTGTTGATTTGAGCCATATATGCATGATGGGAGAGGGGTGCACCAGAAGCTCTGTGCAATTGGTAAGCGCGAAAGCCTCGTTCAATGTTCTTGACCGCTCCCCACATACCTTGACGTATTCCAAATTTTGCGATTTCCCTAGGGATGCCCATGTCTTCGTGATGGAAAAGGATAACCTCACACGCAGATAATTGCCCGTTTCCTTGTTTTGATTCCACTTTTTCATACACAAAGAATAATGGTACAATCAATTACAGTTGCAAAATGACTTTTATTGGTATATTAAACTCAGCACATCCAACAAATTAAAAAACTTTAATTTTTTGTCCTAATTTTTTAGACTATTTTCGACTTTTGGTCCCAACACCGCCAGCTAATTTGGGACCCAAAGTACAAAACTGAGACAACGCTCATAACAGAGACTATTCTAAGGGAGCAAAACAAGCAAAATATGTACCAACAAAAAATATATATATATTTTAAGATTTGGGACCGAAAGTGCAATTTTATAAAGTATGGGACTAGAAATGCAAGAAAATTTAGAACATTGGAACCAAAGTGCAAATTGATATAGTACGGAATTGAAAGTGCCAAAGGTCCAGTCCTATAGGATTGGGAATGCAGTGTCGTCCGCACACACACATATCATTGTTGTACATTTAACCCATCAAAACATAAACGTCATCACATTATGTTCAATAAAAATGAAGAATCATAGGGGCCAATGTGCTATATTCTTTGGAACAAAAGGGGATAACTTCTAAATAACACAGATTGTACAAGCCCATTTTTTACATTCACAAAAACCAAGTTATATAAGTTCCACAATTTGCATGTCCAGAATTCGGAGTGTATACTTACGTAGGCATCTCTTGAAAAATCAAATATTTGGGAAAAAAAAAAAAGGAACAGTGCAATAAATTACCTGCTTGAATGTACCAACTTGAGTAGAAAAGATCAACACGTCTTGGTTTGTCTCTCCTCGGAACAGAAAGCGAGGGAACTCCCTAGTTCAAAAACAATATAGGCTATTTAACTTAACCCCATAAAACTAAAAATATTAAGAATATGATAAGTCGAGTATAGTCAACGATAGATAAAGCATTAACAAATTGAGATAAAACTCGTCACTAGAGCATTACCTTAGTCACAGCATAGTACGATTTTCCCGATTCCCATATTCGGCGGCCTATTATATATTCTCTATCACTGCAGAAAAACGGAAACTGCACAAAAGCATTTGAATATCAGTAAATGCTAGCATCATAACAATAAATTAACAGAAATTAAAACTCATCGTAGTTTCTTAGCTCTCGGTCTAGTTATGGTTATTTAAATACTACATACTATTTTTCAATTATAAAATATGATTCCGAGATGTTTCTTAATTTTATATTAGCTGGAAACACACATTCAAATAGAAACTGTAATCCATGCTTTTATAGATATACAAAGTTGTATAATACTACATCACCATTGAACTAATGACAGCATTATCAACACGGATTAAAATTTCCATATGTTTCCACTGAAAAAGGTGAAAACATTTTACTAAATGCGTAGTTTCCGAACTCGTTTTTTTTCTTTTTCTAAGAACTTTCTTCTTTACCTGATTCCGAGGAAACAGTCCAGTTATTCCGAAACTATCTTATTTTGTTTCATAACTTTCCGATTAGGCTCTTAGTCTAATTATGGTTAAAAAATATAGACTTCCTTTTCTTACATACTATTCTTTTTATCATTTTAACAACCTTTCTAATATTTTAGAAACTCAAAACACACATTAGAAACGAAACTACGAAAGTTTAATCCACGATTATAACATACAGGAAGCTGAATAAAAAACAAAATGGAGTACCTTTCGTATCCAATGAACTATCATAGTTCCTGTGGTAGGGCATTCTTCTAGAACTTTAGCATGTACAAGCATATCATCCCACTTGAGCCGAAACTCATCATCCCAGAAAAAGTCCCGTAATAATTCAGGAGTTGCATCTTCGTAAACAGTCCTGCTGCAATACTGAGGGGGGCCAGTCTACATAGAAAATCAACCAAGCACAAAAGAAAAAGGAAAAGTTATGAAAAAGGACCAAAATTCTTTAAATAAACTTTAATGAGATGAATCCTCAAAATATGCAAGTACCTCAGGATCTCTTTGCCATGCTTGGTAGCTCATATTATGGACCGAACGATCCATCATATGCTTCCAAGGGGGCCCACCATCTTTCCTCTCAACTAGCTGGCATAAATGTTTCAAATCCTCATCTGTAACGAGCATTGTGTCTTCTTCTCTTATTTCTGATGAACTGTACAAGAAAATACATTTTATTAGAACTTTGTAGCCATTCGCCAATCAACTTCAAAACTAAGGGAATCCCAATCCCATCTCATATAATGCTCATTTATTATGATGTGTGCAAAATAGCAAGTTAAATAAAGTCCAACGTTATGTTTAATTATCGGGTTTTAGTGAGTAAAATCGAAATGATGAACAAACACTGAAGCTCAACTGTCCTATCATTTGATGCAAAAAGAACTCACTAAAACCAAGAACCAAACATAGCCTACATAAGTTGCATTACGAACAAGATATTCTCCATTGGCGACCGAAAGTGTCATCATCTTGGATTATTTTCCTAAACAAATATATAATCAAAAGCTGAATGTGTAAATGAGACTTTGAAGTCAACACTTGACAAATTAAAAGACAATATCTTACTTTGGCAAATAAGAGAGCTTAATAGCAGCACATCAGTTGCTACTTTATTCAAAAATTAAGTGACAAACACTTAAATCTAAACAAAAACTATACAAGATAAACCAACAAAACATAACAAATAGTCAATATAATTAACACTTGTTCAATCAAATATCAAAAATAACAAAGAACCCACAATTATTTTCCTTTTTCCAAACTTTACCTGCAAACAGAATCATCAATAGCTGGCAAAACAACTTCCTTCTTCTCCAATCCATTACCCAAATAACAAGAACCAAAACTTGGAATCTTAATATTGTTAGAATCCAAAATATGGGTTTTAACAGGAGAAGGAATCGATCCAGCAGAAGGTGAAGATGGTGCTGAAAAATCAAATTTATAGTTCCTTAAACTAGCCCACCTAGGTTTCCAAACCCATCCCAATATTACACCCAAAAGAAAAGCAATTCCAACAGGCCCTAAAATCTTCATCATCCCTAAAATCATTGCCCCAATTGTGGGCCTTCCTATGTTCTCCAAAATTGCCTCAACTGAAGCCATAACTAAAACAGCACAATTTCTCTTGATAACAAAGAATTAAAAGAGAAATGAAATGAATTATAGAAAGATATAAAAAGGGTAATCCAGAATATGTGATAAGAATGAAAGGAACATGAAAGGCGGAAACTTTTGGAGTTGTCTTCCAATGATGTGTTGTTATTGTTCCCTGTAAAAAAAAAATTGGGGAAAAACTAAAAATGGTAGTTAAAAATCAAAAGAAAAAAGATAAATTTATTATCTAATTTATAACACCGCCAATGTATTAGCGAGTGAACAACCACCTTTGGTTTATTGGATATGATGAAGCCAGCTACATTTTTATTTTACCCACTTATTATTGGGGAAAATTAATATCTACCCGGGGTACTAGATGAATGCCACATGAGTATAAAAATAATTTTTTGTTCTCTCATGCCCATGTGACATTTATCCATCCCAATGGATTAAATTCATTGGTGTAAGATCTAAATAAATAGTATAAAATTTAAGAAACAAATCAAAAGGTATACCTAAAATACCCTTAATTAGTAATGATAAAAGAGAGGAAAATAAGGAGGTGATAAGATTAAGATTATAAAATAAGAGTAAAATTGAAAAATAGGTGATTAACGTCGCATTGAAATCCTAAAGCTAACAAATATTTTTGGAACAAAAGAGTTTATCTAGAGAGAAATATGAAAAGGAACTGAGGAAGTACTTATTAGCATGGATCAAAATTTCCATATCTTTTCCTTCGAAAACATCGAAAAGTTTCCGTTTTTGAATCAAGCGAAACGAAAATAAGATGTAATTCCGAAACTATTTGTTTACCTTAAACCTTGTTATTTATCTAAATTTAGTAACTTTTATTATAATTTTTCTTAGTGTTTCCAAAACATTTTCGAAAAGTCTCAAAAAGTTTCCAATATTTGTCTGATCAATACATACACTCGAAACGAAATTTTGATCCATGCTTATTAGTAACATGATCAGAGTAAGTCTTTGTTTTATGTTATTATTATCATTCTAGGTTCAAAACACAATATAACAAAAGTGAATCCATTGTCAAAGCAAAGTTTACAAACAATAAAACAAAGTGAAATCCATTGCCAAAAGGGTCTACTTACATTAATATGGTGCATATATAATACAGTGATCTTCAAAGACAACCTAATGATCAAAGCTTCCAAAACACATTCAAACAACAATCTAAACTAAAAAGTGCACCAACAACAAACAGAAACATCAAAATAATGGTCTTAGCCCATTCGCACATGGGAATGTCAAACAACTCAAAGAAGCCACAACCGTATCCCCTATCATAATTGATGCACGAACGGAAATACCTGCCAAGGCGGTCATTGCTCCAAGAAATTTTGATACGGGTCGGTTCTTGGCAATAAAAAAGCACCACCCTTGGGTCGGTGGAAACAGACTGTCGGAAGTTGGAGGAGGAGGCAACCACGGTTGCGCGAATTTGAAGTTGAATTGTAGCCTGATTGAAGATAATTTTGGAGAAGAAATTTGCAAAGGATAATTGTGCCTTTTGGAGAATGATTTTCCCTCGTAAAGGCGTAGGTTTTATAACGTTAAAATAAATTTCCCATTACTTTTTTTTTTAGGAAACATATGTTTGTCATGGTATCAAAATCATCTTCCTCCTCATGATCCGTCCTTTCGATCTCAATTAACAATGCATGTGCTCAATGGTGCAATGTTATTAATTCATCAAGAAAAGATGAAATCTTAATGTATGGTATAATTGAAACTTTATGGACAATTATACAATTTATTATATTCTTTTTGTACAAATATGTAATTATCAGTTTGAAATCTGTGAAAGTCCCCAATTCCTTAATTTTTAGGTAAATATGCAATTATAAATTTTAAAATTTATTCAAAATGCTCAATTTTAGTAATAGAGGGTATATATGTAATTATTAACTTAAGAAATAATTCGAAATGCTCAAATCTAAAATATTGAGGGTGAAAATTTATTTATTAATTTTGATATCCTGTCAATATCCAAAATTATTAGTCACGAGGCCCGCTGGTGATCTCAATTTTCGCAATTGTGTAAAAGCAGGGACGGATCCAGCCATGTTTTGGGGGGGCCCTGGCCCCCCCAAGAATTTTTTTTTTAAAAAAATGATGCCACTTTTTAGTACTAATGTTTACATTACTCAATTACTGATTAAATTCAAAATTTTAAAAGTTTTATTTTTTCTTATACTCTATATATATCTGTGGTGTCGTTACAACAATTCTAATAAAATGACAAGTATATTTTCATGTTAAAATTGTCAATTATACCTACTTAGTCTTTTATATTACCAACACAACAGAAATAATGATTATCAACAATAAAGTTGGTGAAAAATAGGCTTAAAAACTAGATGAAAGATTACTACCCTGCGAATTGTTTGATTATTCACATTGGGAATAAAAATGTAGAATTTTTAAGATATGAAGAGCGTCGTATACAATTTTCATAGTTTTTTCATTCGATTACTTTAGCATTTTGAATTCAATAGAATCCTCGTTAATAATTTATTCTTATGCAAATAAATTATATTGAATATCATTTTGTCAATTAGTTTTAACGATGGGTAAATTCGGCCCCCCCCCCTACTCTATAATCCTGGATCCGTCCCTGTGTAAAAGAATGATTAAATTTCTAAAAATTGTGTTTTAATTTTTTATCCCAAAAAAAAATGGGTAAAGCTGCAAACGAACATGATTTATATGGTACCTTTTTGCATTTCTACCCAAATACAAGGTATATCAATTGTTTGTTACATTTGACTTGTTATAATCAAATTATAAAACGAAGCAAGATTGTATTAATATCAATTATTATGTATTTTGTGTAGAACTAATGTAATAAGAATTTAATATAAGTTTATAATTTACTATATATTATATATTATTGTCAATTTCTTTTTAATTGACAAATTTATTTTATTAAATTTTAGTTTTATTAGCTAAATAAGATTGCTTCGATATTATTATTGGCTAAATAAGATTCAATGAATATCATTACTAATGTAATAACTATAATATATCAATTTTGGATGTGCCTTTATTCCTTTTCTCATATATATATATAGGCATAAGCGTCTGAAATATTATTGAAAAAACAAAGGAGAACATAATTTATTTATAGAGAAATGGGAAAATATATCCTTGCTTCATGCAATCACTGCAAGACTTATAATAAGGTAGAAAATACTTCTTAATTTACTTTAATGCTTTAGTTTTATTATAAATATATAATGTGTAATTAAGGGTTTTTGCACTTTGCACCCCCGAAACATGAGAAATAGGCACTTTGCACCCTCGAAACTTAGATTTAGCAATTTGCACCCTCAAAATATGAAAAATGCAGCACTTTGCACCCTCTTTTATTTTCAAGCAAAAATTCAAGGGCAAAATAGGTAATTCAATAGTATTGGCACTTTGCACCCTCAAAACTTGAGAATTTCGCACTTTGTATCCCCAAAATAAAATTAGCACTTAACACCCTCTAATTAAGAACAAATCAGCAACTTTCACCCCCGAAACACAATAAATGGGCACTTTGCACCCCAAAACACAAAAAATTAACACTAAACACCCTCAAATTAAAACAAACTCAAACCCCTCATTTTTTTCGTCAAAGTTGACTATCGGAGTGAAAAAAATCTAAGGCAAAATAGGTAATTCATTTTATGTCCTTAAATTTTGCAAAATACAATTATAAATACTCGAATACTCATTTCTCTCTCCATCTTTCTTTTCAACAATATAACTATAAATATCTAAATAAAATATAAGTAAACTTCTCGAAGACCCATTGTCTACTTCAAAATATCAGAGACCCATAAATAATTACCTATTTTGCATTAAAAAAATTTCACCTTGGTCAACTTTGCCGGAAAAAACGAGGGGTTCGAGTTTTTTTTTAATTTGAGGGTGTTAAGTGTTAATTTTGTATTTTGGGGTGCAAACTGTCCATTTATTGTGTTTCGGGGGTGCAAGTTGTTGATTTGTTCTTATTAGGGAGTGTTAAGTGCTAATTTTATTTTGGGGTGTAAAGTGCCAAAGATTTACAATAGAATTACCTATTTTGCCCTTGAGTTTTTGCTTGAAAATAAAAGAGGGTGCAAAGTGCTGGATTTTTCATATTTCGAGGGTGCAAAGTGCCTATTTCCTATGTTTCGGGGGTGCAAAGTGCAAAAAAAACCCTGTAATTAATCATGAATCTCAAAGTTGTCAAATTTATAAATGGAAAAGTAATTTTTTTAACTCTTAACTCATAACTATTTTGCTGTTGGAATTTCGGTTGCAATCCGGATTCCAATGCCACTTTCAATTAATTTTTTTGGTCGCAAAATCAGTTGAAAATTTTATTTTTGACTATTCTCGATTGCAATTTTTAGTTTTCTGGTAGTGTGTGTACTAAATATTAATCTTGATTTTATTTTCCTGTAGGTGTTTTATCCACCCGAAGGCGGGCCTGATGATGTTGTAGTTGAATGTGTGGATTGTAAGAACACGTTTCCTACAAAAATGTCAAAAGGAGTTCAGGTGTGTTTCCTACAAAAATTCCCATCTTACTTACATTTGATACCGAACTATCTATTTTTTTTTCTATATGAAAGTCATTGTTTATAATCTACCACGTATGAATACACCGACATTCAAACTCATTTTAATCCTATGCCAAATTTTCAAAATAAAATCTGCCAACAATGAAATTCGGTCCAAATTGGCAGTGTTTCCAAAATTTCACTGAAATAGCTTAATTAAACCAATTAATTTATGAAATCAGAACCAAGTGAAATTGAACCAATATAGATATAAACCCTACACTTTTGAGCTAAGTTTTATATGGAACTCTTTCGTTTGATAGGAAATTAATGAGAGAGTGTTTTTCATTTAGACTAAATAATTTGATTGATAAATGTTGGGAACTAAAATGATTTGATTGATATATATGCTGAGATCTCGGATTGCTTTTCTTCGTTGAAAGCTCATTTAAAATGAAGAAGTTATGACACATGTTTCTCGAAATTTATATTTTAACTTATAAAAAATAGTATTATCATGAATTAGTAAATGCATCTAATTTTTTATTTAAAAAAAAAAAAACCCCAAAAATTTTTCTCTATAAAATTGGACATATAACATCTGCTTTATTCCCTTTAACCCAACTTTTTAAAAATCACATATTCAACTTTCAAATTCAATTAGAATGATGTTTCGAAAGGTTCCACTGGAATCCAAATTATATTTTTCAAAAAATAAAGCGAATTAAATTGAGCCAAAGTCGATCCAAGTTGCGAACATTCTATGCTGCATTGAAAATTAACAAGTTATCTCTTTCGGTTGTTAGTAAATTAATGAGAGATTGTTTTTCATTTAGACTAAATAATTTAATTTATATATGTTGGGAACTAAAATGATTTGATTGATATATATGATGAGATCTTGTATTGCTTTTCTTCGTTGAAACCTCGTTTAAAATGTAGAAGTTATGACACATGTTTCTCGAAATTTTTATTCAGTTCTGTTTCTTTGGCTAAATTGAGAACATTTCGGATTCTCTGAAAAGCCAAACAAACAAGTGTTTCTTTTCCAAAAACAAAATTGAAGAAGCTTAACTTATAAACCCTCTCTTTTAATTTTCCAAAAACAATCCTTGTAAAAGTATAATATCTTAAATTTCTAGAAAGTTTATCCTACTTTACTTTTACATAAAGTAGTTTATCTCTTACTCTACTTCACTCACGTAACAATGTTGCTTTGACATAAAAAAATCCTATTTTTTATATATTTCTCTTTTATCTTATAATGTAAACATATCAATTTTCTATCTAAAATTTAAGCCTATTATTCATTTCCTTCCTAAAACGCAATACAAACCACTTCTATCAAATGCACAAAAATCCATATAATTTTTTTTTTCATATCTCTAAAAGTCGTGTAAATTTAGAACTCATTGAAAAAACATAATGTAACTACACTATATAGGAATATACATATGTTTATTTAACTTTTATCGTATTTGAATTGTAGTTCTTTTACTTTCATCCTATATTAAAGGCTTATGCATAACAAATTTTGTCATGTAACTTTTATTAAATTTCAGCTTTTACCTGTATATTTATTAAAAATTTGAGTACGAAATTTGTTATGCATAAAATAAAAAATGGAAATAAGATCAAAGTTGAAGGATTAAAATTGATATAGAATGAAATTTAAAAGACTAAACGTGTACCTAGCATAAAGATCCCAAGGTACAACTATTTTTGTAATTTTGCTACTAGAAAAATGTTTGTTTGTATTCTTTATTTATAAGAAGAGAAAAACTATTTTCTTTTTGTTCGTCAAATTAATGTAAATGTAAATGTTAATTTTCAGGTTGATGACTACTCTTCAAGCTCCTCATCCGCAATTACGAACTATTATAGGCAATTCATGGCGTAATTAATTCCCTCCTAATTGTTTTTCATGTATTGATTGTTGTAGAAATCAATTAAATTAAATTCTAATTTCACTATTTTTTATTAGATTAAATAAAAATTATACCTATTAAATTTTCAGAGAGCAGATAGCTGTAATTCGGGCGAATGATCCGTCAATCTGCAAGGAGGAAGCAAAGTGGATGGCTGAAAATTTGGTAAGTGAAAAAAAAACACACACACACCCATATAAAAGAGGAAAAAAAAGAGAGAAAGAAAATGAAAGGAGCATAAGGTACACCAATGAGCAGTCTAGACTCTATATATAATTCAAATTCTCAACTATTTATACGTTGTACAATTTAATTTCATTAATAACTTTTATTTTTGAGGTGATGAGTTGATGAGTTTATTTTCTTTTGTTATACAGTGGAGGCAGAAGCCAAAGAAATAATCATCCATAAAGAAGCTACCGAAATTACTGGGGGTAAATTATGATATTAATTTTGAGTTAATGATAATTTACTCTTGTGATATTTATAATGTTAAATTTACCTATTTAAAAATGAGTATTTTATTCTTCGGTAATTTTATAAAAGTTTTACATTGCATTTCTTGTTCCAAAAGGTGAAATCGCACTTCTGATATTTTTACATTGCATTTCTGATATTTTTATATGTAGCACTTTACTTCCATATGTATGTTATGATAATGCGGCCGTTTACCCCCCCCCCCCCCCCCTCTCTTGGGAGGGGCAATTTATCCCCTATATTATAAAATATTTTTCGTGCTCACTCTCAATTTCTTTAAGTAAGTTACACTCTCTGGCTCAAGGGGGTCAATTGCTTCTTAAAAATTTTCACAGGGGGTAAATTACTCCTTTTCAAATCACATAAAGATAAATTGAACATTATGAATATCACATAGAATAAATTGTCATTAACCCTATTAATTTCATTCACTTATCCGCCACAAATTCTTTCTTAATGGCCGGAAAAAATTCTGATTAATTCCACTTATAGTTTAAGGCCCTATATGTTTGGGTTATTTAAAAATTATTTCATGTTTGGAAAAGTCAAATGACCATATTTCCCACACTTTCTGAAATAAATTTATCATTTCTCAATTTTCTAAAATTACTCTATCAAAAGTCAAACAAACAACAATTTTCTTACAGCTAAAAAAAATCTTATACCATCTCGAAAAAAAAAAAATCTTTTACAAACTTTATTCTGATTTGACGTAAATTAACTTATCTAACTTTTCCAAAAATACATACACCTAATTTGAGTATGTTCTTTTAGCCTCTCACTCTCTGAAAATGCATTTTGAGAGACCAAATCTCAGAAAATATAAGCATCTCTTAAAAAAATCTTAGAAAAATATGAGATAATTTGCTCATTTTATGAAATCACCTCTCGTGGTTTTTATAGAAAAATTCTGAAATTTTTTCTAGAATAACAACTCTACCTTTTTTTTTTATTTAAGACAATAATTATGAATCTTCCTTAATTTACTTCCTCCATTAATAAATTATATTTATCCATCTCAAATTTCTTCTATTTCTTCTAAATTCGAGATCCAGTCGGTAAACTTGAACATGTATTTTTCGTCAAGTGACGAGGTTCAATTTAATATCCAATTTGCTATGTCTTAACCTTAAATTGTTCTTCGAAACGTCAAAAAATTATGTAAGATGGTTAGAACTTAACCTTATAAAATTTAACTTTCACATCTCAAAAAATGAAAATTCAAAAGAACATAATCTTAAACTCATCTCACATCTACAAAAATCAATTTTATAGAAAATCTCACAAAAACTCATTTTAAAAAGTGAGAGGCCAAGAGAACCATGGATCAAAATTTCCAATCATCGAAAAGTTTCCATTTTTAAATCAAACGAAACGAAAATAAGATGTAATTTCGAAACTATTTGTTTGCCTAAACACTGTTATTTATCTAAATTTAGTAACTTTTATTACAATTTTTCCTTAGTGTTTCCGAAACATTTCCGAAAAATCTAGAAAAGTTTCCAATATTTGGCTGACCGAAACATACACTCGAAACGAAATTTTGATCCATGAAGAGAACAAACAACATACGTAAATCAAAATTATTTCACAAACTTTCACTACTCTTTCAAATTACTTTTTCAAATATCAAACAAATATGCCTTAAAGATTTCTTCAAGACATTAATATTTAATATTCTCATTTGTACCTTTCTTTCTTCGCTCATGTTACTCTTGACTCGAAATTTTATATAAAAATTGGAACATATTTTATATATTTTTACAGTTATGTGATTAAAAATTGGTTTGAGAATAAAAAGCATGAAATCATTATTTTATTTGAGATATTAGTTTCGAATTTTTTTTTAAAATCATTTCAAAAACTAGATCTTGTTACCGGCACATCACAAAAGAAAATGTGAAATAGAAGTTAGGAATCTAAGAATAGATGTTATAATTATTTATCGATGAAGATGTTGATACTATGTTGTCTAAGTTGTACCCTTTGTTTATATTCACAGGAATTTGATCAGGAACAAGCATAATATGTCAAAGGCTGCATTATTAAATAAATAAAAATAATCTTTGTTGAATCAGAGAATTTTAATAATATTATATGTAACTACAATAAATAATAATATTATGTTTTTCAACTTTAAATTTGTGTATTAAATTTATCTTTGTGCTTGTTCCAAATAAAGAGAAATCGGTAAATTTAGAATGATGTTGCGACATGATAACATGTATACATATTTTTTTAGGATAAATACAATTAATAGTCCTTCTTATCATTAATTTTTTATATAGTGATTTTCTTTTGTATTTTTTTTTCACGTTAATCCCCATTATGAATTATTTACTTCACTTTAGTCATTTATAAGGGATCTTTAACTTATTGTGTTATACTTTAGTCCCTCATAAAATTATTTTGTATCAACTTAGTTTCTCATAAAATTGTTTATTTATCAATTTACTATTTTGGCACTTTAGTTCACCATGGACCACCTGAAAATGACCAAAGTGAAACAAATAATTCATAGTGAGGACTAACGTGGAAAAAGACACAAGAAGGACCACTATGTAAAAAGTTAATGATAAGGAGGATCATTAGCGATATGAGGACTAACTTGAGAAAAAAAATATAAGAAAGACCACTCTATAAAAAATTAATGATAAGAGGACTAATAATGATTTTTTTTTTTTTTTTTTTTTTTTTTTTTTTAAATGTAGTACCCCAACTAGGTCCATATATATACCCCGTTTAGTATTTCTACTTTGTAGAATTTCTTTTAAAATTTCGAACATGACGAGTCTTAAAAATTTGGGTAAACGAATTTAAAGATTCAAAATATCAAATTGAACAACCCATCTCTATTTTTTTTCCAATTTTTATGCAACCCATCTATTTTTTTTCCAATTGAACAATAGCTACTATATAAAAATTTATTAAGGTAATTGAATACCGACTTTCTAGTTTATATGTTACTGAATTAGTTAAAATCAACGAATCATTTAGATTATAAAATGAAGTTATTACCTTTTTTTATATGTTTGTTAAACTTTTCATTAAGTTATTACCTTTTTTTTTTCAAATTCAATAGAGTGAAAATAAATATAGTGAATGTATGTTTTATTGCATGTATGTTTTTCATTAAGTTAGTACCTTTTTTTTTATATGTTTTTCAAACTCAAAAAAGAAAAGAAAATAAATATAGTGAATGTATGTTTTATTGCATTTTTACATTTGTGTCGAACTCCAGTCGAGTATTAAGTAATTTGATTTGATTTTCAGCACTCACCATAAGAGACCAATAACTTTTTTTTTTGGTTTCCCAAGGGTTTAATCCCTTTCGAGGCGCGTCGAGCACATAAAGTGGGAACCTTTCCCAACAGGAATTCGAACCTGAGTCCGCTACTTTGTAGTGACTAGTCTCTTCCACTAGACCAATCACCTGTTGGTAGAGATCAATAACTTTTAAAAGTGCTCCTTCCATACAAATAAGTAGGGTTGAAAATCAAACCAAGCTATTCGATACTCGGCTCGAGCTCGTTCGATAAAAGCTCGTTTGAGCTCTGTTCGTCAAATAAATCAAACAAGTTTGAACAAGATATTTCGTTCGATAACTTTTCAAGCTCGGCTCGAGCTCGACTCGATAAGCTAAAAATTGAAAAAACACATGTAAAATATCAAGCTACTCGATAATCGGCCTGAGCTCGTTCGATAAAAGCTCGTTTGAGCTCGGTTCATCAAGAAATCAAACCAAGCTCAAACACAAAATTTCAAGCTCGATAAAATTTAAACCAAGCTTGAAAAACGTATCGTTCGATACTGCTCGGCTCGTTTACGCCCCTACAAATAAGCGAACAAATGAATATATCCAACAAATTTGTTACCAAATCATATCATGTTCATTTGGCGTTCATAAAATTATGCCGTATCATTTTCACTTATTGGGGCAATCAAAAAAATTTCAAGGACCACAGCAATTGGGCGCCATGAATTACTCATTGATGCATTGAATGCATCTAAAGGATGCATTGAATGCATCTAAAGCCATGAATTATTTAGATAATTAGAATTTGTTTATATCATTCCTTGTCTTAAAGTTCCATAATGGTTGGAACAGGTTGCGCTATAAGATTTATACGCAAATGGGCCGTTTGGTAGGGTGTATGGGATTAAGGTGGATTAGATTGGAGCCGGATTGAAGGCCATATTAAAAATATGTTTGGTAGACTTGATTGAATGCTTCCATGTTAATTGTGAATTGATATAAATTTTAATTTGTGATTTATTTATGTATAATGTGTTTCCATTTTAGAGATTTGAGAATAATTTATGATATATTAAAAGGAAAATATGGAAATTTTAGTTTATTAGTGATATTTTACCTTATACATATTCACTCGGATTAACTAATCCACCCATGAGTGGGTGGATTATAATCTAGTCTTAATACAGGGTCGTAAGGATTTAATCCATTTGACCCGGTATTAGAGCAATGCCACCAAACGATGTATTAGCCCATATTAACTCATATAATATGACCTAATACCCCCTATTAGGTCCTATCAAACGGCCCCAAAAGGTATGCATAAGCAAATGGGTATGAATACTCATGTAACGACTAAATACAATATGCATAGTCAATAAAATTTAAATAATCAAGATTCCACACACTTGAATCGTTGTATAACCAAAAGGCGATACACGAGCACTAAAATAAATTTCCGAATTTAAGATTCAAAAGATTGAGCTCGACTAGGCCGAGCTTGACTAGAACGCTACGTAACCGACTTTCGAATCTTGCTTAACGGAAATTAAATTTAGTAGTTGGTTGCTAGGCAACCAAGAGGGATAAACAATTGTAATGAATTTAATCCATTTAAAAGTGTGTAGAAATACTTAAGCATTAGTGAGAGATAAGGCGTCTCTTGTACCATCATGGGTAAAAGTACGTTGTGAAGTACAATTCCAAATTATTTTTGGAATAAACAAGAGAGCCTAATCAATGAAAGCATATAAGAGATTTGAATCGAATCAAAATAGAACATGCATTGGCAAATACGCCATTGATTATTTAATAGATAATTAGATTCTCGAAATGTAAGACCCGCTCGAAATATTGTCAGTTGTCGAGCATTCTGGACATGAAAATGTTCATTACAAAATCTTACATGAAATTCCTTATTCAATCAAATAAAACTTGATCGAGAATATCGAAGATACTGAGCTAAGTATCTATGAAGTAAGTTCCAAAACATATCAAGTGATATGAGTTTTGGTATTGTACCTTCATATGCATTTATGCGCATATGTGATCTCCCATTTATGTGAATAAACTAGTTGGAGATAAGATGGAAATAAAATCCATCTTATGCAATTCGTGGAGTATCCAAAATCCTCAAAAGGATACGAGTTCTATGGTCTTGTAAGACAAACAACCTTTGTCTCAAGGAAAAACTAACTTCTTGGAGAAGGGAATAGTTTCGAGACCAGAATACATAAAGTCGAGACAAGGAAGGATACCGGTGAAAGTCCATAACCTTAGTCTTGACGGGGAGACCAACTAATGGAAGGATTAAGTCGTACATGTTAATTATAAAGGAGAAAAAGTTCACTGAATTAATTCACCAGATTGGGCATCGCGGGTTTGTGGCCAGACATCGATTGCGGAGTGTGGGAAAATTCCCAAATTAGCAGAGGTGTTGATTTGAGGAATGGTCAATAGCCAGAGTGTTCAATTGATTATTCGATTAATTGAGCGAAAGTTTAATTATAACCTATGGCCAATTATGTAGTGGACCTACTGGGACATAGACTGTTGGGATTTATAGGGTTCCAGCAGTCACCCTTACGGATTCGCTGTGGCGCTTGCTACATCGGAGTCTGGCAGCCCAACTTGCCGAGGTTCACGGAGGAGACCCGAGGATCCACATGAATTCTTGCGAAGCCCCTCATGTCCGTCCACCGCTTAGTGTGGGGCTCTGCGCTGCCGTTGTGAACTGTAGGGGGTGCCCTACATGAATCAACCTTGGGTTAAAGATTAATAGTTGCGGCATCACTAACAGCAATTGTTTTTGGTGCAGTGGTAAAGCGCTTGAGATCCTACAACTGGTATCAGAGCGAGGTTGCAGGTTTGAATCCTCTCGGGTGCCGCTGGGGGGGAGATTGTTGGGATTTATGGGGTTCCAGCAGTCACCCTTACGGATTCGCTGTGGCGCTTGCTACATCGGAGTCTGGCAGCCCAACTTGCCGAGGTTCACGGAGGAGACCCGAGGATCCACGTGAATTCTTGTGAATCCCCTCATGTCCGTCCAACGCTTAGTGTGGGGCTCTGCGCTGCCGTTGTGAACTGTAGGGGGGTGCCCTATAGGAATCAACCTTGGGTTAAAGATTAATAGTTGCGCCATCACTAACAACAATTGCTTTTGGTGCAGTGGTAAAGCGCTTGAGATCCTACAACTTAGACAATACACATGGAGCGAAAACAAGTGAAATGAAGAAATGCGGGGATCGACTGGGTCGACCCAGGTGTGGGCTTGAATGGTCAAATTAGATTGGATCATCATATGAATTAAATTGGATTTAATTATGAGAAGTGATTAATTAACTAGATTTGAAGATTAATTAATTAATTAAATAAGTTTAATTTAATTTAATTTATGGGAGTGGATTTAATTAAATGGGCTTGGAGTCCAAATTAATTAAATGGGCCAATTAATTTGAAGATTAATTGGAGCCCATATTTAATAAATAGACTAGGCCCTTGAATTAATTGCAAGATTGGACTAGGAAATTAATTAAGGCCTAGCCCTAAAATAGAAGACTTAGTCTTGTTGGACAAGTAATATGAGTCTTATAGTGTGAATAGGATTTGAAAGATATCTAAGGAATCTAGGATTCCTAATATCTATAAATAAGACTTATTAGTCTTGGATATTAAGTTACACTTTTTAGTCTTCTACTCAAAAGTGAAAACAAGAAAAACCCTAACCACTCCTAAGCAAAAGTCATACACCCTGTGCAAGAAGTCAATCGACTTTTTGCTTCTTTTTCTTCTAGTTTCTCGTCTAATTTTTCTGTGTTCTAGCCGATCAGATCAGTTACAGTATTCGTGTAATTGTGGTGTATTGAACTGTAGAGACGCAACACGTGGGGCGTTCTACAAAAGTTGCAGATCCACTTTATGGAGAAATAAAAGGGATGACTTTGCACAAATCCAGATATACAGAGTTGCTTTGGAAGTGCAAGGAACGAGGTATAAACTAGATTTGTTTATATGTTCTTATTTTATATTAGATTAAATATATACCGGATAGTATCCTGGCAAGATTCCCAAGGGAACCTAAAAACTTTTATATTTCGGCTGTCTGAGGCTCGTTTTCCCATAAGAATCCCAACAAAATCATCTTAAAAGAGCTGCCTACAACATTTGTAGAGGCATACTTTACTTTTGGGAAATTTCTTTTTTTCTTTTTTTTACCATAGAAGATGTCATTTTGCAAATTTGGTATCATTACACGAAAAAACACATTTGATACTGTAATTTAAGTTTTCATTGCAACGATTATGTCAATCCCATCTCGTGAAATAACTAGTGTTGTACTGCAACAAAAGAGGACGAGTATATATATACTCCTAATGAGTTCATAATTTATTAATAGGGTATTGAGGTGCAGACTACCCTTGAAGAACTCACCTATACAAGTGCGGTTATGGGGTCGCAACCTATGAGACTAGGACTTATCTCTAGAGCACTTGTTAAACCAAGATACCAGCGCACGACCGTAATTGTGCTACCCCGTTAGAACTTGATATCACTCACACTAAGTGTATGACTTGTTGAAGTTTGTAACAAAGAATCCTAGTTCAAGACTTATTTTCCCTAAGGCTTCTACAAATGAATACTTGTTATTACTAAGTGAAAGTTCAAGTCCGCAAGACACTTTCATCCATTACATAGTAGAAATCGCCTTAGTCCTTTTGTATGGTTAATTATTATTTATTTGAATCACGTGGGGGATTGTTAAATAATTTGTGATTCAAATTAAATAAAATTACTCCTTTACTTTTTGATTATAAAATTGGTGGGTCTACAATTATTTGATAGGCCATACCATACCATATAAAAGCCTATATCTGAATTGGGTTTAAGACTTTAGACGTTTTCTCCCCTCTATGAATTGGTTTCTCATTTAAAAGTGAGAAATTCTCTTTGAAGAGGTGTCTATTCAAATTAGAACGTTAATGGCTTTTGATTTTAGAATTTCCTCTATAAAGTAAAAAGTGCACCAACAACAAACAGAAACATCAAAATAATGGTCTTACCCGTTCGCACATGGGAATGTCAAACTGTTGGGTTTTAAATCCGAATCAACCGTAAA
This sequence comes from Penstemon barbatus, assembly GCA_003313485.2. Lineage (NCBI taxonomy): Eukaryota > Viridiplantae > Streptophyta > Magnoliopsida > Lamiales > Plantaginaceae > Penstemon > Penstemon barbatus. Next base: position 27,676,737 of record CM064878.1, on the reverse strand, counting down.
ATCACTTACTTGAATCGGATCGAATAATCACCGGTTGCTTGAAGTGGATTACCCGGAGAGAATTCTTCATTCGCCATTTGACCTAACCGTGGTTGAATCACCGATGCTCTTACGTTTTGGTGCTCCCGATCAAGACACAAATCACGTACGGAAATGAGCCATAATTCACAATCCAAATGCCCCAATTATTGTTGATGATATGTTCATATATATTACCCGGAATATATAATAGATTTTCCCGTAAATAATGTGCTAACTATATATATATATATATACATAATATATATATGTGTGTATATAGGGAGAAAAGGAATAAAGAGGAAAGAGAGAGGGTCCTTGGTGACCTCTCTCTTTTTTCGGCAAGATGGAGAAGTCCCCATGGGACTTCTATGTTGTTTTTCTATTGAGAAGTCCCTTGGGACTTCTCTGTATTTTCAGAGATGGGGGAGCCGAATGCTCCCCCACTTGCCTTAATTGTAGGGAGTTAATCTCCCACTTAGTGGGAGGTTAACTCCTTACTTGGGAGTAGTTAATTAACTACTCCCTCCTCTTTTCTAATTTAAATTAGACCGGGTCGGGTTAGCCCGAATGGGCGTACCCACCCGTCTCAAATCAACATCTCCCACTCGCACATGAGGGCTAAACCGAGTCTATAGTGACTTTAACAACATACTCATCAACTTCATACAGACAAGTGGATCGTGTGACCGGCGAGCGCAAGAGCATTAAGTGTCATATACCTGTTAGGGTATATAACAACTCTTATTCACAAAACACGAGGACATCAGGACTCGCTATACCCCAAACCTCATTTCACTAACCGAAGTATCTCTGATCCCTCAAATCAACAAAAGAGCATACTTCACTCCACCACTCACTTGTATTCACAATCATGTCTCAAACTCTCAAGTTCGACATATTGGCTGGCCAGCTTTGAATTCAAGCAGCGTGTGTTAGCTTCATAAAGTCTTCCTTTCCTACCTGAATCTTTCGATCTTACTTCGGCAGCTTTCCTAGACACGGACCGCATCGCCGTATGATTCATAGCTATTAGTGACGTGCTAAAGTAGCAACACCTTGGTAAGATCTCGAGAAACGGTCAAAAGTCATAAGGGTACCTATTGAGGTTGCAATAAACCTCTGGGCCTCACACAATGAGTGAGCAGGGATCTTTCACTCATTTCCCAATGGTCACTAAGGCACACGTGGTATGAAACACGTGCTACTGTAGTTTACTTCATTTCTTGAAGTGTATGTCATTTAAACAACACAGTACATATCTTAGTACAAGTGTACATCTACACTTTACCTGAATTCTCTCCTTATCCTCGATAAAGAATTAACTCGAGAAAATTCACATCTGGCCATTCGACAAGTTTAAAGGATGGTGGGAATCCATTCTTCTTCGATTACTTGTATATACAAAAGTAATCTCATCTTAATTAAGCAATCGATACCGTTCTGATCTTGCACTCATGCAAGACTGTGATTACTTTAATCAAAACAGTAATCTTAAATCGATTATAATCAAGGCGATCCTGGTTTTATCTTGCGCTCTTTACAAGGATAAAACAATCTCATCTCTGCACGTTCTCAACGTCAAAGGCGATTGCTCGTGTGAGAGAGCCAATCTCTACTTGTCCGACATATCTTAGGACATTGAATGTATGATTTCCAAATCATGTATACAAGCATTCAAATGTCACATAACTTATGGGCTTGATCTTATGAACTTCCAAGTTCAATTAGATCAAAATCTACGCAACTCTAGAGATTGCTAGGCAACCCACGTAAGAATCTCCAGTTATGGTCTTAGTACAAGAAACTCAACCATTTATTGTACGTAGATGCTAACTACAAAGTTTTCTATTAACATTGTAAAGATATCTCCACAAAACTTCTCAATTTTGTTTAAGTGTTTGGTCTCACTAAAACAGTATCTATATTGCAAGTTATAAATGTGTTTCGCAACATAAATGTCAACACAACTTGAATGTAGCTCTTTACCTTCCCGAAGAAGTAATAAATACCTCTTGACCAAACAACTATCCATACTGCGTATGTGCCATCAATTTTACAACAATTGTACACATAGATAAACATGTCTCATTATGCTTAAGAGATCAATTGCAGTATAATAAAGGTTTCTCGATAACATTTTCATTAAAGTCTATAAATCATACAAATGATTTGACTTATAATTATTGACCAGATCCATGGCACAACATAAATCAGAGTAGGCAATTAGTTTCAAACCAATTAATGATTCCATCAAGATCGGAATCGTGATCTAGACATTTCACTCAAAGTGCACATTTCAAGAATCAGAATTCTACCTCTTACTATTAGAGTATCAGTAGGTATTAAATTCAGAATTATTCAAGCGTCGATTGACAACTTATAAAATTCAATGAATTTCACCAAGTTTTCTACCTACAAGTCCTCAATTCATTAAAAAATAATTAAGGACGATCATTTTCAAAACGGTCCTTTATACTCGAAGTTATCCCAACAAATAGGGTATAACTCAAACATTAAGAAATGGAATCCAGTATTCCTAATAATAACTTAAGACAAAAGGCAAATGTTATTCATCCATCAAGATAAAAACCAACGTGATTGTCTAGACAATCTCTTATTGCCTAAAATAATCTTAAAGCTCAAAGATTTCAAGTTCGAGAACTTTGATATCTCAACTTTTCAGATTAATAGTCTTTTATTCATTTGGAATACTTCCATGTCTAAATTTTGACTAAAGTAAGATACAGGTAAGAAACCATGTGCCTCTTTGAAAAATCAACCAATACAAAAATTGGTTTAAATTATAGGCAAGTAACTAGTCTTCCTTCCATTCGTTTAACGTATCTCACCCATGAGATAGGAGAACATCTTTCAGTATTTGAAACAAGTTACGGTTCAAGTGTAGTCCTTTCATTTGAATGGATCCAGTAGAACATAAATTGCTCCCACTCAAAAGAAGCAATTTTGGATAATCACTTCCAAGTGATAAGTCAAATGAATAACTATCTCTTGAAACGATTTACACTAACACGTTCAAATACACAAAGTTCAGTTTATCTAGTAAATACATCTTTCGAAGATTGTATTTCTTGATTTAATAAGAATTTTACTGCCATCTCATTGTTCATTCAAGAACATAAACCATTAGACATTATATCCTCCAAAGATATATTTTCTTTCGTAATCATGTTTCTAAATACATTAGAAATAATGTTAAGACAAACTCAACTACTTGATCACATTGTCCAAGGTAGCTTAGGTCAAACCGTCATCTGACCCTAGCTATTAGATGTTGAAAATTACTATTATTGAAGGTTCACAAAATATGCATTCAATGTTAACAAAAATTTCCACATGGAAATTCAAGGGATTAACTTGAGATGCATTCAATCCCATCCTATCCAATAAATCGAGTTACTTCCCTTAACACAATTATACATATAAGAGTGTTAGAAATAACTGATACTCAGATGTTTCATTACATGGATCACGAAATGATCGTGTAGATATTCATATCCTTGGTCTAGTATCAGAACCTTATGTTCATCGATACATTTGATTCTCTAGAATTTCAAAAACACTGAAGTATATTAATTTTACAAGAGATCAAAATAAAAATAATCAAGGCATGTAATATCCTTATAAAAGTAATGAAAGAACGGATTCATCCAACCTTCACTAATATTAAATCACTAGAATTGATCAAAATGGAAGTTTAACTTCAACGGCCTAACAAAATAGTTCTAGTGTCATGTTTCAATTGAAACAGTGCAAGGGCAAACCAATTTTCAGAAACGACTTGTAAAAGTCTTCTCATTGGTTTAGTGTTTCCACTAGCCCGAATTGACCTAAACATATATGCCTTTAACATATTTCGTGATGCATCAGGTGTTGATTGTACAACAACAATCAACTATGCAATTGAAATGTTTAGTCAATAATGACACTTCAAACTATCGTTAAATGTCTAGAACATTTAAGTATCACTCAAAATGATACTAATCAAGTCAACGATGAATTCAAGTCTAAATCCAATCCAAGAACAAACTCAACAGTCAAGTCTAGTTTCTTGAAGGTACACAAATGTAACTTAATAAACTTGAGTGAGGGCGCAAACACTTTTCAATTATTAGTTATCATAAATCTATTGTCCACATAGGATAAGGTTAGTAACGTGTTTTCGACAAAACAATAATTATAACAGTGTTATTGAGTGCTACATTTTCAACTTCATCCATTGACGAGTGAGAGAACCAAAAAAAATGGTAAATCGAGCACTTATAGTCCCATGCCGTTTCAGATTATCAAAATCCGGCAGTCATTGTTCTTCCAACTTGAAATATCTTCAGTCTCCTTTATTTCATTGCCTCTATTAATCTAGTTTTATTTTTCTTAGAGCCTATGCCCCTTTAAAAATAGATTTTGTCACAAGACTTCAATTTTTGGTCTAGAAACACCAAATAACTTTTTAAGAAGTACAATGAAATACTTGCCATTTGAGAAAGTCGTTTTACAGATATGTAAATCGACACGACCTTTAAATGATCTTTAAAATGGAATGAGACTGAAATGAACATGAATTCAGTAACTCAAAAGAGAAGAATTATGACTTGACTTTTAATCATTCAATAAGTTTGACTTTACTCTCATAAGTATCCAACATACTAGACAAAAATATTTGTCCAATTGGTCAAACTTTAAAAGTCCAACGTCTACCTTGTTAGAGTTGTATTTATATACTGCTCCCTAAGGATAACGTTCTACGATGCCATAATTTCAAGACTAGAGCGGAATCATGTCAAAAGACATGAAGAAAGTCTATGATCTCTTTCTCAAGTAATAAGACCACAACAGGTCTTTAATGACTTGATAGATGCTCTCTACAACATCACATATTCCTACTCAAATTCTAAATCAACATCGACAAAGTGTTGCAGCTTTGTCAATGAGTACTTTTGCAAGTACTCATCTAATTAGAATATATTGCCATGATCTGTCAATATAGAGATATCATTTTAGCCCATCTAAGTATAGGTGATTTTATACATAGCAAACTAAACTCGTTTTAAATCCCATAAGGTACAAAATCGAAAGGGTCACTACGTGGCCCAATCATCTCCCATATCCAAATGATCATTATCACTAATTCAATCCCTTAGTATAAAATCTAGTAGTTCCAGGTGAGAATTACTTAAATTCTTCCAACCTAGGAACTCCCACTCGAGTACTAATTCAAAGTACTTACAAGTATTTAGTGCGCATCGTGTTACATCTTAACACGACTCAATAAAGTGCACATAAGGAGATAAGCGTATATCAAACACGCATCGAAGTAATATCACATAAACGTAATCATGTGATCAATTAAGAGTCACCTTCGAAGATTCTAATGTCAAAGCCTCAAGGGACAAAAACTAACGATACTTGTCTTACTTAAAAGAAGATTGAGTGAAAAACTCAGATTCTTGGAAAAAGTTTTAAAGTTATCAAAAACTTTTAGGAGAGAGATAAAAAAGGTTATTCAAAATATTTTTTCTCAAGTAGTTCGTAAGACAAATATTAAATTTCAAGAGGGAAATTTATTACGTCGTTTTTCAACCAATTAGATAAACGACAGATTCATTCCATTAAGATGGAATTCAATCGTTTAGTTTTCTTCTCTTGGCCCTCGGCTAAAGAAGCGTCCCTATTGCATCAACTTTAACGTTTCAAGTCCATGACCACGAAACTCGAAAGTGTGCATAAACTTTTATTAGAATTACTAACATTTTGCAACTTGCATAAATTGCAAAAGAGGTTCAGATTCTTATTCATATTGTCGCTCTCCCACTAAGTCCGGCATACATCACGTTCTCAAACTTAATTGAGTTAAATATTAGATCAAGCTCATAAGCTAATCAAAATACCTTAACTCATGCTCATAAAAGATTATATATATTACACTTATTATTGCTCACAAGCAAACCAAGTTCTAATTTCACAAAAAAAAAATTAATGGAAAAACAAATTTTCCAATTTAGAAAATAAAATTATTAGAACGTCATAAATAAGTGTCGAAGTACTTCCTTTTGAAGTCAAACGTTTGAAAATATTTTCAGAGTTTTCAGAAATAAAAAACTGAAATTTTCTTGATTTAAAATGATGTTGAATCATTTTCTACATGCATTAGAAAATTGAAATTGACTTAAAGTGTTTTCAAACACTCCCACTTACTAGCCATTTCCTCAAAAATATTTTTCTGGACCAACATAAAAATTTCAAATTTTTCCTTCAAAGAAAAATAATTTTATATTTTAAAACATTTTCCATGCATCAAAAATCAAGAAAAATATTTTACATTCTGAAAAATTAATTTAAATTCACCAAACAATCAGTAATAAAATTCTGAACACATAGAATTTTTTTCGGGCAAAAAATGGACACCGGAATACGCCGCACTTGCGTGACACTGCCATGCAGTACAATCGCAGATGTGGCGGCTGACATGTCATGCCACGTGGATATCCACATTGTGTTGAGCACACGTGTGGCGCCTAGCTGGCTGCCATGTGTGCGCTAACTGGGCTGTTGACAAAACCAACACCTTCATGCGCTTATGTGGCGCGTGTGACACACGCGCAGTCCTAACGGCGTTTCCCTACGAAACGCTTCCGGCTACCCCAACGTTTTCGGACCTTCTGATTACGATGGTGAACTCGGTTTTTCATTTTGACCTTCGAAAGTACTTATTTGAGCAACCAACAGCCGCGATCGAGAGTGGGTATGAACAAAGTAAATGTTCATCTTCTTCAAATTTCCAGCAACTTGAAGAAATGCGACATGAACTTCGATTGGCAATATCTCCTTCGTTATAAGTCCAAATTACGCATACTATATATGGTTAGAAACCTCTCGACGAGATCTTTCTAACGGTACATGAATCATCTTATAAGCCGCAACATATAATCCACATAAAATTAAACAAATTTCGGCCAAATAATAAACAAAAAATCATATCTCAATTTCTACATATCCAATGAGCATGAAATTTTGCAGAGATGATAAACAACATGTAAGCATGCTATGTACAAATTTTCGGACCAAAATAATAAACACATTTAAATCCGCAAATAAAATGTCAAACAATTTAGACATATATGGCAGAAACTTGAATTGACCATATCTTTCTCATTTCTAATCCAAAAACAGATTTCCATACATGGCTGGAAAGATAATTTCAAGAGGATTCTAATGGTATATAGCACGTCACATGAATCCAAGTATTGAATCGGGAATCCGCATTTAAAGTTTCAGCAAATAATTCAATCAATAATTTTTTCAGAACAAATTTCTCAACAAAAAAAATCTGAAAAAATACAGTTGCATTCAAGAACTTTAAATCATGCTCCACTAAATATTTCATACCATTCTAACGAGCGAATCACAAACTGCCATTAAAGGTCAAGCATGAACATAATTTCAAATTTCATGAAATTACTAAAACTAAACATGCTTTCAAACACCACATAGCAAAGGAACTCAACCAACAATGGCTCTGATACCAATGTTGGGTTTTAAATCCGAATCAACCGTAAAATCACTTACTTGAATCGGATCGAATAATCACCGGTTGCTTGAAGTGGATTACCCGGAGAGAATTCTTCATTCGCCATTTGATCTAACCGTGGTTGAATCACCGATGCTCTTACGTTTTGGTGCTCCCGATCAAGACACAAATCACGTACGGAAATGAGCCATAATTCACAATCCAAATGCCCCAATTATTGTTGATGATATGTTCATATATATTACCCGGAATATATAATAGATTTTCCCGTAAATAATGTGCTAACTATATATATATATATATATATATATATATATATATATATATATATATATATATATATATATATATATATATATATATATATATATATATATACATAATATATATATGTGTGTATATAGGTAGAAAAGGAATAAAGAGGAAAGAGAGAGGGTCCTTGGTGACCTCTCTCTTTTTTCGGCAAGATGGAGAAGTCCCCATGGGACTTCTATGTTGTTTTTCTATTGAGAAGTCCCACTCTGTATTTTCAGAGATGGGGGAGCCGAATGCTCCCCCACTTGCCTTAATTGTAGGGAGTTAATCTCCCACTTAGTGGGAGGTTAACTCCTTACTTGGGAGTAGTTAATTAATTACTCCCTCCTCTTTTCTAATTTAAATTAGACCGGGTCGGGTTAGCCCGAATGGGCGTACCCACCCGTCTCAAATCAACACAAACAACTCTAAGAAGCCACAACCGTATCACCTATCATAATTGATGAACGGACGGAAATGTGTGCCAAGGCGGTCATTGCTCGAGGAAGTTTTGATACGGGTCGGTTCTTGGCAATAAAAAAGCACCACCCTTGGGTCAGTGGAAATAGACTGCCGAAAGTTGGAGGAGGAGGCAACCACGATTGCACGAATTTGAAGTTGAATTGTAGCCTGATTGAAGATAATTTTGGAGGAGAAATTTTCAAAGGATAATTGTGCCTTTTGGAGAATGATTTTCCCTTGTAAAGGCGTAGGTTTTATAACGTTAAAATAAATTTCTCATTTACTTTTTTTTAGGAAACATATGTTTGTCATGGTATCAATATCATCTTCCTCCTTGTTGGATAAGGATGAAGATGAAGGCACTGAAGACAATTTGTAAAGGGAGGTTTTGAAGGATTCCAAAACTTCAAGATTGGCTAAGTATGGAGTAACTTAGCTGATGATCCCTTAGAAGAATTTTTGACTAAGTAATGAAGACATCAGAAGAGTCAAAGTTCAAGGTCCAAGACTTCTGATCTGCTGAAGTAAAGCTATCAGACTGATGAAGATCAGCCGACTCAAATCAGATTTGTTCAAGTTTGAGATCAGCCGAGTTCACCATCAGACTTGTAGTTTCGTCAGCCAAGTGAAGAAGATCATGAAGTGTTCCCAACGGTAATAAATGCCCCTTGGAGTAATAAATGCTGAAGTACAAGGTTATTAAAGACAAATGATTGAAGAAATGCTTCGCATCAGCTGGGTGCATTTAATGCTGCCTACAGAATAGTACTGTTCATAGTACGGACATACTGCAAAAGAGCCGTTCGCGGATTTTAAGGACCAGTACTCGAGGAATTTGAATCTTGTCTCTCTTCAACGGACATTTTTCAATCCTCAAGTATAAATAGCTGAAAGAGACGAAGAAGAAACAAGCAACACACTTTCTGAGAGAAAATTTCCGAAGCAAAATTCTTTAAGTCTCAAGAACAGCTCACTCATCAGCCGAGTCATTTGTTGACGAAAGCAGAGTTGAAGAATTAAGAAAAATACATCTTCTGAGTGATTTTGTAATCGAGAGTGTTGTGAGAAGTAGATATCCATCTAAGTGAGTGATATTACTTCAGAGAAGTAGGATTTCTTTGTGATTTCTTACTGCGCACTTGTGGCCGTTTCATTTGTTGATTGGCGCAAGCAGAGTATACTGTAAACTTTGTGATTATAGTATAACCCAAGATCTGTGTGACTTGGAAGAGTGGACTAAAGGATATTCAAATCCATATAACCACTATAAAAATTGCCTGTGTTTTTGTTTGCATTTTACTTGCATATTTTCTGTTTGCATAAAACACATTAACTTAACTGTTTGAAAAAGGATTTAAAGGAGTTTATAAAACTGGGGAAACAATTTTCAAACTACTAAGATTACTTGTGAAAAACACTTTGAAAATCCGCTGCAAGTACTCTAAGTATTAAAACTGATTTTAGCAAAATCAGCTAAGTAATAATCAGACGAGTGGTCAACAAGGCTGTTCAAAGATTTGTTCGCGAACAGAACTGTAACTAACTAATCTGATCAGCTTAGTCTGTTCAGTTAAGAGTAAAAGTTTTAAAGTTAAGATTGAAGAAAATTTTAAAGAGGTTTATTCACCCCCCCCCTCTAAACCTCTTCTAACCACTTGGGACCAACAAGTGGTATCAGAGCGGGTGGGTGGTTCATTAGAATCAGCTGCCTGATCAACGAGCTTGATCCAAGTGTTTTTCAAAGGTTTTCAAACTTTTTCAAAAGAGCATATTTTTTAAAAATCAAAACTTTTTGAAAAATGGATTGTATCAGTCATGTTCCCCACATTGCTGGTATGTCCTTTGAGGACTGGAAGATTAGAATGGAAATCTTTCTAGCAGCCTATAATGACAACATATACACATGTATCATTAAAGGTCCATTCAAATTCACCAAGACCATTATAGTTGATGAGGCTGAACTGGTGGTGGAAAAAGATTTGACAGAGATGACAGCCGAAGAAATAAAGCTGTTCAACCTGGATAAAGTTGGCCGTTTCATCATGACCAAAGCCCTGGATAATGATCGGTTTGACAAGGTCAAACATTGCAAAACTGCAAAGGAGATGTGGGACAAGGTTCGTGACATGAGTGAAGGAAACGACGCCATCAAAGAGCATCAGCTCAGTGTTGCCTTGGAAAAGCTGGACAATTTCAAGATGAAATCTGGAGAGACCATTGATCAGATGGATACCAGGTTTACTAGAATATTGAATGAAGTCCTAAAGCTGGGAAAGACCTTTACTGACAAGGAGATCACCGTCAGAGTTCTGAAGGCCCTGCCCCCCAAGTTCAACATGAAGGTGACAGCTATGGAAGAATCAAGAGATTTGGGAAAAATCTCTCTTACAGAGCCGTTCTCCGTACTCAAGGCGTATGAGTATAAACTGCCTAGAATGGGTGTTGAAGAAACCTCAACTTCAAGTCCCACAGCTGCACTTGTTGCTGCTGAAAATCCAAGAAGACCAGCTCACAAAAGCAAAGATGTGGACTCATATGATGAAGCATCACTACTCAACAAGAAGGAGTATACTGCTGGAGATGTAGCATTATTGATGAACAACTTCAAGAAGTTCTATAAGAGAAAGATGAAAAACAAATACAATCATGCTGCTTCTACTTCTAAACCTAACTCTTATTCTCAAGAGAAAGATGATTATAAAGCAAAACTAATGTGTTATAACTGCAGGAAATTGGGACATTTCATTAGAGACTGTCCATATCCAAAAGCAGAAAAATACACTGAGGAAGAGAAGAGAATCAGAAAGGAAAGAATTCATCAAAGAGGGAAAGCAATGGTAGCTGAAGCAGAAAAGCTTGCTGCTGTCTACTCATCTGATTCAGATTCAGACACGTCTGATGAAGAATCTTCTGATGAAGAGAAACCTGCTCTCCTCTGCCTGATGGCTAAAGAATCTGATGACTCAGAGGATGAGGTAACTCCTCAAAATAATGAACTATTTGATTCTCTAGAGCAAATGATGTTGAATAATACTACTATTGCTGGAGAATTTGTAAAGCTTAAGGAAGAGATGATCCTGCTAAAAGAGCAAAACAGTTCACTGAAACTCTTAGCTGAAAAGCCAAAAGAATCAGCTGAATATAAACAGCTCGAGCAAGAGCATGAATCTCTGAAAGCTGAATGTGAGGTCTATAAAGGAAAAATCATGGAACTTGAGAAAATTATTGAGTCTCATGATAAGTCAACTGTTGCATCCATGCCTACATCTAGTAAACAGGAGACACCTTTAGAAAAGGATAAATTAGAATTGAATCATACTGAAAAATTCATTTTTGCTGACAATAGTAAGGTCATTCTGTATGTTCAAACTTCTAAACCTACCTCATCTGAGAAAGTATTAAAGGAGAAGAAATCTCCTAAGACTAAAAAGCGCAAAGAGCCTAGTATAGGAAAACAGACTAGTAAACCCAAACAGAAGAGTCCTAGGAAGTCTTCTGATAAGGTTAAAACTAATCAGACTAGTGAGAAAACTAAGTCGTCTGTTAATGAGCAAGCTGTTAGTAAACCAAAGAAGCATAAGAACAAGAAAAATCAAAATGCTTGGTATGGAAATGAGTCATATTATGTGCAACCTACTGCATATCATCCTATGTATCATGCACCTCAATTTCCTAGTTACTATGCACCTTATCCTGCTCATCCAATGCATGCATATCCTCCTTATCATGCACCTTACCCTGCTTATGAACATTATTCTTATCATACTGATCATCAACATGACTTATCTGATAATTATGATGAAAATAGAACTGTTCATGCTCCTGTCAAAACTCAGAAACCTAAGAAGCCTAAGACTTCAACATCTTGGGTTGTCAAAGGTGGAACTAATCCTTCAGGACCCTCTCAATAAGGGTACCTAAAACAATTTTATTTTTGTTTTGTAGGATAGGATTAGGAGTAGGAGTAAAGTAGAGAAGATATGGTACTTGGACAGTGGATGTTCAAGACACATGTGTGGAAACATACATGAGCTGACAGATGCAGTTGCTGTGGATGGTCCAAAAGTTACTTTTGGGGACATCAAAGAAGGCAAGATTAAAGCTAAAGGAAGATTAATCAGAGGGAACATAGAGATATCTGACGTCTCATATGTCAAAGGCCTCAAATATAATCTGCTGAGCATAAGTCAATTTTGTGACAAGGGATATTCAGTCATCTTCTCAACAGATAAGTGCTATGTTGAACAGATTGGTACAAAGAAGGTAATTTTATCTGGAAGACGACAAGGAAATATCTACATAGTTGACTGGAATTCTGCTGACAAGAATTCAAACGTTTGTTTGGTTGCATCCGCACCGAGTGAAGTTAGTTGGCTATGGCACAAAAGAATGAATCATTTAAACTTCAAGACCATCAACAGATTAATCAAGAATAATTTGGTAGAAGGGATTCCTAAAACAGTCATGAGCAAAGATAAGCTCTGTGACGCCTGTCAGAAGGGTAAACAAATCAAGTCATCGTTCAAAAGCAAGAAGCATCAATCTTCTGGAAGAATATTGGAGCTGCTACACATGGACTTATTTGGACCCATTGATCCAGTCAGCAATGGTGGAAAGAAATACTGCCTAGCTGTTGTGGATGATTATTCAAGATATACTTGGGTGATTTTCATGAAAAAGAAAAGTGAAACCAAGGAACATCTTACAAATCTGATGGAACTGATCCAGAATGAGAAGAGTATCAAAATATTGAAGATCAGATCAGATAGAGGGACAGAGTTCACAAACTCTACTGTTGAAGAGTATTGTAATATCAAAGGAATACATCATGAGTACTCTGCTGCAAGAACCCCTCAACAGAATGGTGTTGCTGAAAGGAGAAACAGAACACTGAAGGAAGCTGTCAGAACCATGATAGCTGAAGCTAAGCTGCCACAAAGATTTTGGGCAGAAGCAACAAATACAGCATGTTTTACCCAAAACAGATGCATGATCAACAAGCACCAAAACAAGACTCCATATGAAGTTTGGAACAACAGGAAGCCAAACATTCATTACTTTAAGATATTTGGTTGTAAATTCTATGTTTTAAATAATGGTAAAAATCACCTTACTGCATTCGCAGAAAAGGCTGATGAAGCTGTCTTTGTAGGATACTCAACTGTTAGTAAAGCCTATAGAGTTTTCAATAAAAGAACATTACTAATAGAAGAATCCATTCATGTAGTATTTGATGAGCCAAATCAATCTTCTGAAAAGAATCAAAATGTTAATCAAGATCTGTCTACTGATTTACAGAAGATGAACGTTGGAAAGAATGAAGAATATGTACCCATCATACTACCTGATCTCAACTCAGCTGATAACTCAAGTGCTGTTCAAAATCACAGAGCTGATTGTCTAACAGACGAGTTGCAAACAGCTGATAGACCAGAGACTGTTCAACAGACAGCAAATGTTCAACAGACTACTACTGTATCTCCAACAGTAGTGTTGCAAGATCAAGACAAAGGACAACATTATGATTTGCAACCTGATCTCAGATGGCTCAGAAATCACCCACCAGAGTTAGTGATTGGTGATCCTTTAGACAGAGTGAAAACAAGAAGAGCTGCTGCACAAGATGCTATGTTTGCTAGTTTTCTATCTCAAATTGAGCCTAAACAGATTGAAGAAGCTCTTAGTGACTCCAACTGGATTGAAGCTATGCAGGAGGAGCTAAATCAATTTGAAAGGAATGAAGTCTGGTACTTAGTTCCTAGACCAAGTCATCAAAGAGTCATTGGCACTAAGTGGGTATTCAAGAATAAAATGAATGAAGATGGTGAAGTCACCAGAAACAAAGCGAGATTAGTGGCCAAGGGTTACTGCCAAGAAGAAGGCATTGACTTTGATGAAACATTTGCACCTGTAGCAAGACTAGAGGCAATCAGACTATTTCTTGCCTACGCTGCTCACAAGAATTTCACAGTCTATCAGATGGATGTGAAATCAGCTTTTCTCAATGGAGAATTGCAAGAAGAAGTTTATGTTGAACAACCTCCTTGATTTGAAGCTTATCAAGAAGAGGACAAAGTATATCGTCTGAAGAAAGCTCTTTATGGACTGAAACAGGCTCCAAGAGCATGGTATGATACTTTATCTGACTTTCTTTTAATTAAAGGATTTCGCAAAGGTAAAGTTGACAAGACCTTGTTCACTATTGAATGGGAAGAACATATTTTGCTTGTGCAAATTTATGTGGACGATATTATTTTTGGTTCAACTAATCAACAGATGTGTGATAAGTTCTCAAAGCTGATGCAGAACAAGTTTGAAATGAGCATGATGGGAGAACTTAACTATTTTCTTGGTTTGCAAGTTAGACAGTTGCCTGATGGAATCTTCATCAGCCAAGCAAAATACACAAAGGATCTGTTCAAGAAATTTGGTATGGAAACTAGCTCAACTGCTACTATTCCAATGTCTACAAGTCTTCGCTTGGATAAAGATGAAGATGGCAAATCAGTAGATATAACCAAATACAGAGGCATTATTGGGTCACTGTTATATCTAACAGCCAGCAGACCTGATATCATGTACTCTGTTGGGGTCTGTGCAAGATTCCAATCAAATCCCAAGGAATCTCATCTCTTAGCTGCCAAGAGAATATTGAAATATATTAAGGGCACTCAAGAATTGGGATTGTGGTACCCTAGAGAGTCTGGATTTGAGCTTATTGGATATTAAGATTCTGACCTTGCAGGCTGCAAGATTGACAGAAAAAGCACAACAGGTGCTTGTCAGTTCTTAGGTAGTCGTCTGATCTCATGGATGAGTAAGAAACAGACTTCAGTTTCTATATCTACTGCTGAAGCTGAATCTATAGCTGCTGGAGCTTGCTGTGCACAAATCTTATGGTTGAAGCATCAACTTGAAGACTACAATATCAAAATCAGTGGAATACCAATCTACTGTGACAATACAAGTGCAATCAGTCTTACTCAGAATACTACAAGTCATTCAAGGACTAAACATATTGAGATCAAACATCATTTTATTAGAGATCATGTGGAGAAAGGAAATGTCATGATAGAATATGTGTTTACTGAAAATCAGATTGCTGACATCTTCACAAAACCTCTAAGTGAGAAAAGGTTTTCAACTCTAAGAGCTGAACTGGGATTATTAAAATTAGATGCATAAGCTGAGGGGGAACTCATCAGAAGACTAGAGTTCAACAGCTTACTCATCATACTTATCTTCAAGGATTAACTTTCAACAGACTAGTTAACTTATGAATTCTTAAACTCAGGGGGAACGTGTAAGACTAGCGGTACTTCTGAATTAAAGATGAAATTTGTTAATGACAGTTAGTTGAAGTTATGTTTTCAACAGAAGACTCAACTATCGAAGATCAAAGCTATATTATCTGGCTGGATTGACAAACAGCTGAGGAAGGTTATCAGCTATTGGCATTCTCTGATAACAGCATTGTCATCAGGACACTAGTCCATCAGATAAGTATTTATGTTACTCATCTGATCGCTCACGTAAAAGCTGACTGTTTAAAAACGTTTTACTTCAAAACACGCTTTTACAAGTGACAGAAGGGCGGTACATCTTCCCGCTCCTCATTAAATATCTTTTGAATTTGAAAGGTCGTAACTGACGCCGCACGATCAGCACTGACAAGAAACGGATCTAACGGTTGGCTGGTATCACGGAATCCAAGATACCCTAACTCTATAAATCCTTATCTGATCAGCCGTGTAGTTCTTTACGCACCCTAAACATTCAAAAGTACTTGTGAGAATTTTAAGAAAGTTTTTCTGCAAAATCTCTTCGTTTTTCTCTCTAACTTCTACAGATCGAAAATGGCTGCTGAAGGTATGTACCTTGTGTATGATTCCTATTACCAATCTGGCACAAATCTGATGAAAGAACTTCTGGAGAAGTTTAAATCTACAAACTTGGTAAATTTCATGGAATACAACGAGGGAGTGATCTGGACTGATCAGGTGATGGAATACTACGATACAGCGAAGGCTGACTACAACACACTGGAGATAAAGGCTACAGTGGGAGAAAAATCTATCACTATTACCCCAGCTGTTCTTCACGAGACGTTTGGTCTTCCAAACAGAGGACGACACGATGTCACAGTGTTAACTGAAGATAAACAACAGCTATTCTGGGCGATCTGCGCCAAAGAAGGAGAAATGTTGACTGGCAACATAAGGAAGAGACAACTGAGAGATGAATATCAGCGGATGGCTGATATGGTATCTAAGCTGATTGAAAACTGCACTTTCTCACTGGATGCTGTTACCATGAAGAGGTTCAGCATCATGATTGCCATCTACTATGGGCTAGAAGTCAACTGGTCCATAATTATCTGGTACATCTTGGCTGATTTCCTTGATGACAAGAAAGGAAAAGGTCCTCACACAAACCACAGGATAACACTAAGCTACCTTTTGTCTCATCTGGGCTGCACTATGACAAATGGCAAGGAAATTCACAAGTCCAAGGCCATGAACAAATACCTGGCTGTTCAGAAGAGGAAGGCTGATGAGCCTGAAGAAGATGAGGATGAGGGACCAAACGAGGTTCCTGCCAAGAGACAACGAAGGTTGGTCAAAACAGCTGACAAGGCTGTTGAGACAAGAAAGAAGAAAGCTGCTGATAAGCCTAAGGAAAAAGTTCCTAAGAAGGTGGAGAAAGTGACTTCTGCTGCTGAAGCCACTAAAATTATTGACAACATAATTGCTGATGTAAGGACTGGATCCCCTGCATCACCATCAAGAATTCCATCAGCAGAAAGGCCTGCTGAAGGGATCTCTCAAAGAACAAGGAGTCAACAGAGAGATACAGCTACAATTACTTATCGTGAGGGAAGAACAAAGAAGTCTGCTAGAAAGCAGATGTCCTTTATTGAAGTACCTACCGAACTGGAAAATGTAGCTAGGGAAGACCCTGAAGCTGCTGAAAGGCCTGATGAAACAGTTGAGACAGTTGAGACTGACAAAGCTGATGAGCAACAGCCAAGTCAAGTCACACCAACAGCTGAGGTTGCTCAACCTCAAGAAGATCCAGACGTCCAAATCATCCATCCTATAGCTGCTGATCCTATATCATCTGCTGGACCAGCCCCTGCTGATAAAGGCAAAAGAAAAATAGTGCTAAGGAAAAAGAAAGTTTCCAAAGCTGACAAGAAGGCAAGGGAGGAGGCTGAACAAAGGAAGCTGGATGAAGCTGAAGAAAAGAAAGCACTTGAGCTAAGCAAAGCTCAAAAAGCTAAGGATGAAGCCAGGAGGCACATGTCTGAGGCAGAAAGAAAAGCTGCTGAAGATGCTGAACTGGCCATGGTGATTGAAATGAGCAAAGTTGATGCCTATGGACCTGTCCATGGAGGTGGCATCAAGATTGGGGAGAGCAAGGATGAAGAAGACAAGAAAAGGATATTGCTGCCTGCCCCCAAAGTCAAGTCAAAGGACAAATTTGAAGTTAGAAAAGCCTTTGAGATAGTGTATGCTGATAAGGAGCTTTTCAAGAAATTTGAGAAGTCTCTGGCATACTATGATCAGAAGCTTATGTTGAAGACTCTGTTCAACCAGGAGAAGCCAAGGTATATCAGTTGGAGAGACAACAGGCTGAACAAGTCAATAACTGAACTTCAAAACATGAAAGAGTTAGCTGATGAAGAACGTTGGGTTCTGACCTGGCTGAAAACAAACTCTATTCAAAAGGCCCTGGATCCCAGCTATGTAAGAGATGTCATGCATAGTTATGCAAAAGGCTTTGCATTGGAGGAGGCCAAGAAGATTAAAAGCACCTTGCCTGATAAGAAGAAAAAGTCTGAAGATGCTGCAGAAAGGGCAATTAAATTTGCTGTTATGGATGCCCTGAAGAGATGGGCTAAAAAGTCAAAGTATCAGCAAGGTTGTTCAAGTGACTTGCCACTGCTGCCAAGTATTCAGCAAATCATTTTTGGCAAGGAAGTACAACCGTACTATGAAGTCCCTAAGGGAAACAATGCTTTTGTCAACCCTTGGATTATTGTACGGCAGATTAGACAAACAACATGCTTCAATGATGATGGAACCATCACTAATCTGTTCTACGATGATGTTACTGATGAGCACAAAAATGCTGACAAGTCTTTAGCTATTGAATGGCAAGCCAAGACGTCTGAAGATCATCAGATGACGGACATAGAAGAAGTCCCTGTTCAACAGGCGACTGAAGAGAAGGAGGCTGATGCTGATGCTTCTGCTTCATCAGCTGATCAACATTCATCACTGATGGAAGCAATCCAGATGCTGATGGAAAACCAACTAAAGGAACTGGAAGACAAGCACAAGCAACAGCTATTGAAGGTCAAGGAGGAGCTGAAGACTGAACTTAAGGAAGAATTGACAGAGTCAAATAAACTTCAGCTGGAAACTGTGCAACAGTCTACTGAAAAGATCATCAAGACTGAAATCACAAGTATTCCTATTCCTCAAGATCATTCCTTGCAGTTAGTGCACAGCTTAAGAGACCTGAACAAGAATGTTGAAGATGTGAAGGGTGATGTCAACCACCTTCATACTGCCTTACAAACAGCTGAGCACAAAATAGCAGACTTAACTGCAACCTTCATTAAAGTCAGTGAAGAGGAGAAGGAAATCAATTTAGGAATGTTGCGTGAAATGACAACTGCTGCACAAGCAATCCAAGATGAACTTGCAACTGTAAACCTAAATATTGATTACTTCAATGACAAGACTGACGACATCAGCACAACTATTCATCATCTTACAGCCAGTCACGATGTTGTAAATCAGAATCTGAAAGCTCTATGTGCTGAAGTGAAGATTCCAACAGTTGCTCTCAACCCTACTGTTATACCTTCCAATGTCATCAATTCTGATGATGACAAAAAGGGGGAAGATAAAAGGGAAGAAACAGCTAAGGAAACTGCTGCTGCAACTATTGAAGCCAAGGAAACTGAAGACACTGCTGACAAGACTGAAAAACTTGGAAAGGTAGAAGAAGAAGAAAAGATTGAAGAAGAAACTACCAAGTACAAGAACACTGAATCTGCTAAGAAAGCAATGGAGCTGATCAAAGAACAGCAACTCAAAGAAAAGATGGAAGCTGCCAAAGCAATCTTAGAAGAAGAAGAAGCTGATGATGAAGAAGATGACGAAGAGTCATCTTATGAATATGAAGAAGTGCTTGAAGGATCAGATGAAGAAGCTGATAGTTAGAAATTGAAAAATCCTTGTAATCAGTTTACTTTTATCTATTCTTCAGAAACCTCATCTGATGAACTTGTACCTTGTAATTCTTTTTCAATATTAATGAAAAGTCAAGTTCAATCCAATAAACTTTTTCTATCTCAGAAAATTTTGAGGATTACATTCTTTAGCTTATGTATTTAACAGGTACTTAGCTGAAGTTTTGTCATCATCAAAAAAGGGGAAATTGTTGGATAAGGATGAAGATGAAGGCACTGAAGACAATATGTAAAGGGAGGTTTTGAAGGATTCCAAAACTTCAAGATTGGCTAAGTATGGAGTAACTTAGCTGATGATCCCTTAGAAGAATTTTTGACTAAGTAATGAAGACATCAGAAGAGTCAAAGTTCAAGGTCCAAGACTTCTGATCTGCTGAAGTAAAGCTATCAGACTGATGAAGATCAGCCGACTCAAATCAGATTTGTTCAAGTTTGAGATCAGCCGAGTTCACCATCAGACTTGTAGTTTCGTCAGCCAAGTGAAGAAGATCATGAAGTGTTCCCAACGGTAATAAATGCCCCTTGGAGTAATAAATGCTGAAGTACAAGGTTATTAAAGACAAATGATTGAAGAAATGCTTCGCATCAGCTGGGTGCATTTAATGCTGCCTACAGAATAGTACTGTTCATAGTACGGACATACTGCAAAAGAGCCGTTCGCGGATTTTAAGGACCAGTACTCGAGGAATTTGAATCTTGTCTCTCTTCAACGGACATTTTTCAATCCTCAAGTATAAATAGCTGAAAGAGACGAAGAAGAAACAAGCAACACACTTTCTGAGAGAAAATTTCCGAAGCAAAATTCTTTAAGTCTCAAGAACAGCTCACTCATCAGCCGAGTCATTTGTTGACGAAAGCAGAGTTGAAGAATTAAGAAAAATACATCTTCTGAGTGATTTTGTAATCGAGAGTGTTGTGAGAAGTAGATATCCATCTAAGTGAGTGATATTACTTCAGAGAAGTAGGATTTCTTTGTGATTTCTTACTGCGCACTTGTGGCCGTTTCATTTGTTGATTGGCGCAAGCAGAGTATACTGTAAACTTTGTGATTATAGTATAACCCAAGATCTGTGTGACTTGGAAGAGTGGACTAAAGGATATTCAAATCCATATAACCACTATAAAAATTGCCTGTGTTTTTGTTTGCATTTTACTTGCATATTTTCTGTTTGCATAAAACACATTAACTTAACTGTTTGAAAAAGGATTTAAAGGAGTTTATAAAACTGGGGAAACAATTTTCAAACTACTAAGATTACTTGTGAAAAACACTTTGAAAATCCGCTGCAAGTACTCTAAGTATTAAAACTGATTTTAGCAAAATCAGCTAAGTAATAATCAGACGAGTGGTCAACAAGGCTGTTCAAAGATTTGTTCGCGAACAGAACTGTAACTAACTAATCTGATCAGCTTAGTCTGTTCAGTTAAGAGTAAAAGTTTTAAAGTTAAGATTGAAGAAAATTTTAAAGAGGTTTATTCACCCCCCCCCCCCCTCTAAACCTCTTCTAACCACTTGGGACCAACACTCCTCATGATCCGTCCTCTCGATTTCAATTAACAATGCATGTGCTCAATGGTGCAATGTTATTAATTCATCAAGAAAAGGTGAAATCTTAATGTATGGTATAATTGAAACTTTATGGACAATTATACAATTTATTATATTTTTTTTGTACAAATATGTAATTATCAGTTTGAAATATGTGAAAGTCCCCAATTCCTTAAATTTTAGGTAAATATGCAATTATAAATTTTAATTTTTTTTCAAAATGCTCAATTTTAGTTATAGAGGGTATATATGTGAATATTAACTTATGAAATAATTCGAAATGCTCAAATCTAAAATATTGAGGGTGAAAATTTATTTATTAATTTTGATATCCGGTCAATATCCAAAATTATTAGTCACGAGGCCCAATTTTTGCAATTGTGTAAAAAAATGATTAAATTTATGACGTTTAAAAATTGTGTTTTAATTTTTCATCCCAAAAAAAAAAAAAATGGAAAGTTGCAAAAACATGATTTATGGTACCTTTTTGCATTTCTACCCAAATACAAGGTATATCAGTTGTTTGTTACATTTGACTTACTTGTTATAATCAAATTATAAAACGAAGCAAGATTGTGTTAATATCAATTGTTATGTGTTTTGTGTAGAGCTAATGTAATAAAAATTAATATAAGTTTATAATTTATTATATATTATATATTATTGTCATTTCCTTTTCAATTGACAAAATTGTTTTATTAAATTTTAGTTTTATTAGCTAAATAAGATACAATGAATATCATTACTAATAAAATAACTATAATATATGAATTTTGGATGTGTCCTTATTCCTTTTCTATATATAGGCATAAGCGTATGAAATATTATTGAAAAAAACAAAGGAGAACATAATTTATATATAGAGAAATGGCGAACTATTTCATTGCTCGATGCAACCACTGCAAGACTTATAATAAGGTAGAAAATAATTCTTAATTTGCTCTAATGCTTTAGTTTTATTATAAACATATAATGTGTAATTAATCATGAATCTCAAAGTTGTTAAATTTATAAATTGGAAAAGTATTTTTTTTAACTCTTAACTCATAACTGTTTTTCGTTGGAATTTCGATTGCAATATGGATTCCAACGCCATTTTCAATTGATTTTTTTGGTCGCAAAATCGGTTGAAAATTTTATTTTTGACCATTTTCGATTGCAATTTTGAGTTTTCTGGTAGTGTGTGTACTAAATACCAATCTTGATTTTATTTCCCTGAAGGTGTTTTATCCACCCGAAGGCGGGCCTGATGACGTTTCAGTTGAATGTACGGGTTGTAAAAACACGTTTCCTACAAAAATATCAAATGGAATTAAGGTGTGTTTCCTACAAAAATTGTCATCTTACTTACATTTGATAACCTAGCTATCTATTTTTTTTTTCTATATGAAAGTCATTGTTTATAATCTACCACGTATGAATACACCGACATTCAAACTAAAATTAAATCCTATGCCAAAATTTTAAAATAAAATCTGCCAACAACAAAATTCAGTCCTAATTATTAGTGTTTCAAAAATTTCACTGAAACAGCTCAATTAAACCAATTAATTTATGAAATCAAAACCAAGCGAAATCAGACCAATATTGATATAAACCCTACACTTTTGAGCTAAGTTTTATATGGATCTCTTTTGTTTGATAGTAAATTAATGAGAGAGTGTTTTTCATTTAGACTAAATAATTTGATTGATAAATGTTGGGAACTAAAATGATTTGATTGATATATATGTTGAGATCTTGGATTGCTTTTCTTCGTTGACAGCTCGTTTAAAATGAAGAAGTTATGGCACATGTTTCTCGAAATTTATATTTTAACTAATAAAAAATAGTATTATCATGAATTAGTGAATGCATCCAATTTTTTTTTTTAAAAAAAAGCCCAAAATTTTTTCTCTATAAAATTGATCATATAACATCTGCTTTATTACCTTAACCCAACTTCTTAAAAATCACAAATTCAACTTTCAAATCGAAAGGTTCCACTGGAATCCAAATTATATTTTCAAAAAATAAATCTAATTAAATGAAGCCAAAGTCAATCCAAGTTGCGAACATTCTATGCTACATTGAAAGTAAACAAATTATCTCTTTCGTTTGATAGTAAATTAATAAGAGAGTGTTTTTCATTTAGACTAAATAAGTTGATTCATATATGTTGGGAACTAAATTGATTGATATATATGCTGAGATCTTGTATTGTTTTTCTTCGTTGAAGCCTCGTTTAAAATGAAGAAGTTATGACACATGTTTTTCGAAATTATATTTCGGTTCTGTTTCTTTGGCTATATTGAGAGCATTTCGGATTCTCTGAAAAGCCAAACAAACAAGTGTTTTTTTTTTCAAAAAGAAAATTGAAGAAGCTTAACTTGTAAACCCTCTCTTTTAATTTTCCAAAAACAATCCTTATAAAAATATAATATCTTAAATCTCGAGAAAGTTTACCCTACTTTAATTTTACATAAAGTAGTTTATCTCTTACTCTACTTCACTCACATAACAATGTTGATTTGACATAAAAAAAAAAAAAAAATCCAAATTTAAGCCTATTATTCATTTCCTTCCTAAAACGCAAAACAAACCACTTCTATCAAATGCACAAAAATCCATATAATTTTTTTTTCATCTCTAAAAGTCGTGTAAATTTATAGAACTCATTGAAAAAAACATAATGTAACTACACTATATAGGAATATACATATATTTCTTTAACTTTTACCGTATTTGAATTGTAGTCCTTTGATTTTCATTCTATATTAAAATTTTATGCATAATAAATATTATCATGTAACTTTCATTAAATTTCAGCTTTTACCTATAAATTTATTAAAAGATTGAGTACGAAATTTGTTATGCATAAAATAAAAAATTGAAATAAGATCAAAGTTTAAGGACTAAATTGATATAGAATGAAAATTAAAAGACTAAACGTGTACCTAGCATATAGATCCCAAGTCACAACTATTTTTGTAATTTTGCTAATAGAAAAATCAAACTATATCAATGTTTGTTAGATTCTCTATTTATAAGAAAAGAAAAACTACTTTATTTAATTTTTGTATGTCAAATTAATGTAAATGTAAATGTTAATTTTCAGGTTCAGGACTACTCGTCAAGCTCCTTACCCGCATCTACGAACCTTTATATTCAATTCATGGCGTAATTATTTCCCTCCTAATTGTTTTTCATGTATTGATTGTTGTAGAAATCAATTAATTCCTAATTTCACTATTTTTGATTAAATTAGATAAAACTTATACCTATTACATTTTCAGAGAGCAGGTAGCTATAATTCATGCGAAGGATCCGTCAATCAACCATGAGAAAGCAACGATGATAGCTGAAAATTTGGTAAGTGAAAACACACACACACACATATAAATGAGAAAAAAAAAGAGAAAAGAAAATGAAAGGAGCATAAGGTACAACAATGAGCAGCCTAGATATTCCAAAACAACGTCGTTTTATATTAGGTGGGAGGTAAAAAAAGGAAAGAAAATACCGGGCTACACTTTATTATTTATACGTTGTACAATTTAATTTCATTATTTATTTTTGAGTTTCTTTGCTTTTGTTATACAGTGGAGTCGGCTGCATAGGAAATAATCATCCCTAAAGAAGCTACCGAAATTAATGGGGGTAAATCATGATATTAATTTTGAGTTAATGATAATTTACTCTTGTGATATTTATATGGAGTTAATGATAATTTACTATTGTGATATTTAAAGTGTTAAATTTACCTATTTACAAATGAGTATTTTATTCCTCCGTAATTTTATAAAAGTTTTATATTGAATTCCTGATATTTATATATGTGGCACTTTACTTCCATATGTTATAATAATGTGGCCGTTTACCCCCTCCCCCTTCCCCGGGAATTTATCCCCTTGTGTTATGATAATTTGACAATGTATTTCCTATATTATAAAATATTTTTCGTTCTCACTCTCAATTTCTTTAAGTTACACTCTCTAGTTCAAGGGGGTCAATTACTTCTTAAAAATTTGCACAGGGGGTAAATTACTCATTTTCAAATCACAGAAGGGTAAACTGAAAATTATGAATATCACATAGAATAAATTATCATTAACCCTATTATTTTTATTCACTTATCCGCCACAAATTCTTTCTTAATGGCCTGAAAGAAATTCTAATTAATTACACGTATAGTTTAAGGGCCTGTTTGTTTGGGTTTATAAAAACTATTCGGTGTTTGGAAAAGTCAAACAAACATATTTTCCACTTTCTGATATAAATTTATAATTTCTCAATTTTTTCAAACTACTCTCTCAAAAGTCAAACAAACAACAATTTTCTTATCCCTTAAAAAAATCTTATACTAACTCTACTATGATTTAACGTAAAGTAACTTATCTAACTTTTTCAAAAAAAATATACACCTACTTTGGGCATGTTCTTTTAGTCTCACTCTCTGAAAATGCATTTCAAGAGATAAAATCTCATAAAATATGTTCTTTTGACAAACATCTCTAAAAAATTCTTAAGAAAATATGAGATAATTTACACATTTTCTGAAATCACCTCTCATGGTGTTTATAGAGCAAATCTGAAAAGTTTCTTAGAATAACAATAAAAATGGAAAGCAACTCTACCTTTTTTATTTATGACAATAATTATGAACCTTCTTTAATTTTCTTTCTCCACTAGTAAATCATATTTATCAATCTCAAATTTCTTCTATTTTATGTAAATTCGAGATCTAGTCGATAAACTTGAACATGTATTTTTCGTCAAGTAAATCATTATTTCATTTGAGATAATAGTTTCGAATTTTTTTTTTATATCATTTCAAAAACTAGATCTTGTTACCGGCACATCACAAAAGATGTGAAGTAGAAGTTAGGAATCTAAGAAACGATTATATAATTATTTGTCGATGAAAATGTTGATTTTTTATATTAATTTATTATTTACTATGTTTTCTAAGTTGTTACCCTTTGTTTATACGTACAGGAATTCGATCAGGAACAAGCATAATATGTCAAAGGCGGCACTATTAAATAAATAAATAATAATCTTTGTTGGATCAGAGAATTTTTAATAATATTATATGCAACTACAATAAATAATAATATTATATTTTTCAACTTTTATTTGTGTATTAAATTTAACTTTGTGCTTGTTCCAAATAAAGAGAAATTGGTAAATCAAGAATGACGTTGCGCCATGATAACATGTATACATATTTTTTTAGGATAAGAGACCAATATATAATTTGATTTGATTTTCAGCTAACACTCACCGTAAGAGACCAATAACTTTTAAAAGTGCTCCTTCCATACAAAGAGACAAACAAATGAATATATGTAGGTTCGAGTTATGTCCAACCGATAACACAAACTCGTGTGATTGTATAACTGATAACGTATGTTGTAAATACGGATGTCGAATCCATATAAATCGGTTTAGGCCAACTTCTAACAAATACAATATAATCACAAATATTGACGGATAACGTATGTTGGAAATACGGATGTTGAACCCACATATATCAAATTAGGCCAACTTCTAACGACTATAAAAAATCACAAATATTGACTGATTTAAGGTAATAATTCGTGATCCAGATTTTTGAGCTGCTCGATTGCCTCAGTAACAGTAACAGGTGACATATCGAAGTATTTTTTGCGAACAATCTACAAAGAAAAGTATTTATATATATAATGAAATATCAAACTAGACATGCATGCAACATTTGTCCAAGAAAACGCGAAACATCTACAATAGGGAATATTGCACTTTACTCCTTTAAGCTGTTTTTCCTCTTTACCATCTAATCTTTTTCCCCAAATAATTCCTTCAACAAAATTAATCTTTCTTCTTCCATTTTGAACAGCTAAAAAGGAGTAAATTCTAACATTGATACTGATGGGACTTCGAAAATAGGAGTTCAACAATATTAAGGTTGATTAACATAAGTTCATAGTGTTAGAAATTGGAGAGATAACTAAATTCACTTGACACTCAAACTCACACACAAGAGTAGTGGAGAAAAATATGAAAACGTACTTTCTTATCAACTTAACTTGACTTCATGACTTGTTACAAATGACCAACTACATTAGGTTTATATAGAATATCACTAACACGAGCCTAACATTGTACGTGAATCACCCTTAAATTTCACTTCCTCCAACCATCTACTAGTAATTCAGTGTCTGAATTTGGAATTTTTGACAATTTTAAATATAGAATGGATATGATCTGTCTCTAGTATACTCCATATCTCACGGAGCCATTTTTCTACAATTTCCTAGATTCTATTTCGATACTCCCTCATTTTTATTTGTCGCTTTAGAGTTTTGTATAGGTTTTAAGAATCTAATAAATAACATAAATTTTAGAAACAAATCAAAAGGTATACCTGAAATACCCTTGGTTAGTAATGATAAAAGAGAGAGGAAAACAAGGAGGGGATTAGACACTCCCTGGCTATTACTCTAACTACAAGAATTTATCTTCTTGTTTCAAATATTACAAAGACACACCCTGAATGGGTGTATAATTGTAAAGATTTTAGGAGGTGTATTGATAATATATTTTATGTTACATGGGGTGTCTTTGTAATTTTTAAAAAGGGTAAAAACCACTCAATAAATGAAATTCATTAAACATACTTCAAGAGTTATCCAACTAGAGTTATGAGTAAAAAAAAATTCCCTTTCATTTATAGGTTAGGAAGGATAAAAAAGACTTAAATCATAGTCTAATTGACTTTATATGTTTTTTTTGTCATTTAGAGTCATTTAATTTATCAGAATTGCATACGTAGACAAAATATCGAATCAAATCATTTTTTCTCAAGCCGTATCAGGGAAAGACTTTCTATACGTTTTTAGGGGGGTATTGTTCATCTACATTTATCTCAATGAGTCGTCTATCGAATAGTTGTAATTGATGTGTTCGATCCCGAAGAGAAGGAAATATCTTAGAAATGTGGGGTTTTATGATCTAATTCTTTATCGAGGGGATGTCTTTATAATATTTGAAACAAGAGGATAAATTCTTGTAATTAGGGTAATAGGCAGAGAGTGTCTTATGAAAATTACCCTTAAGATTATTAAATAAGGATAAAATTAAAAAATAGGTGAGTAATGTCGCATTGAAATCCTAAAGTTAACATATATTTTGGAACAAAAGAGTATATCTAAAGCGACAAATAAAAAGGAACGGAGGAAGTACTTATTAGTAACATTATCAGACTAAGTCTATGCTTTATGTTATTATTATCCTTCTAGATTAAAACAAAGCGACATTATTATTGTCAAAGCAAAGTTTACAAACAATAAAACAAAGTGAAATCCATTGCCAAAAGGGTCTACTTACATTAATATGGTGCATATATAATACAGTGACCTTCAAAGACAACCTAATGATCAAAGCTTCAAAAACACATTCAAACAACAATCTAAACTAAACAGTGAACCAATAACAAACAGAAACATCAAAATAATGGTCTTAGCCCGTTCGCAAATGGGAATGTCAGACTTACAACTCCAAGAAGCCACAACCGTATCCCTTACCATAATTGATGCATGAATGGAAACGCCTGCCAGGGCGGTCATTGCTCCAAGAAGTTTTGATGCGGGTCGGTTCTTGGCAATAAAAAAGCACCACTCTAGGGTCGGTGGAAGCAGACTGCCGGAAATTGGAGGAGGAGTCAACCACGGTTGCGCGAATTTGAAGTTGAATTGTAGGCTTGTAGCCTAGTTTAAGATAATTTTGGAGGAGAAATTTTGAAGGGATAATTGTGTGTAAAGAACAATAGTTCATGTAAAATAAACAAAGCACTGAGAATAAATGCATAATCTTAAACATACATTCGACCATTAAAATTGTCCATATGGAGAGGACAAACCTCCAGAAATAACTGTTTTGAATATTCTGATATCTCCTAAAATACGTTCAAATACTATTAATACTTAATTTACACAAGTAACTGCTATAAAATAGATAACTGCTTGAGTTGTTGACTTGGACCACTTCAAATATTTTTCCACTTTCTTCTGGAATTAGTGAGCAATTAATGGTGGTGTTGTATCAGTGCATTCCCCCTGGAAATTCGCCTTGTCTTCAAAGCGAAAATATGGAAATTGACCTGCAAGAAGGTCATAATTCTCCCAGCCTGCTTCCTCAAGTAGGCGATCTAAAGCTCTAAAGTACTGATCCCCCCCTTCTTATACTTAACGGTGTGCTAATACTTTGGCAGGAGTAAATTTGATTTCCTAGTTTGAAGCAATGGGAAGTGGGGCTGGTGGCGATGATGCAACTTGTCCCCTAGCCGGAGGATCAAAGAAACATGGAAAATGGGATGTATTTTAGAATAAGCGGGTAGTTCTAAATCATATGCTGCTGGTCCAACTTTTTGGACGATCTTGTAAGGCCAAATAATCGAAGGGACAACTTCTCATACTTCTTTTTAGCAAGTGATTGTTGGCGGTATGGTTGTAGTCGCATAAGTACTGAATTGCCCACATTAAATTGCACCTCACGTCTCTTTGAATCAGCCTAAGCCTTCATGCGAGATTGACCTTTCAAAAGATTAGCTCTTATAATATTCAAGATATCATCTCTCGTAGCTAGTTGTTCTTCGATTGAACGGCTGTAGCCTGTAGACTAAGATGTCGAAGATATGGTCGAAAGAGGTCGTTCATTGTTGATTGAAAGGTAGATGGAACATTGGTAAGACAAAATGGCATGACTGTATTCGAAATGGCCAGAATGTGTTCAAAAAGTTGTGTTATGAATATCGGCAGGCTCAACAAGTATTTGATGATAACCTGATCTGAGGTCAATTTTTGAAAAAATAGTGGCTCCGTGTAATTCATCCATAAGTTCATCAATGTTTGGAATGTGATATTTATCGGGTATCATGATTCAATTCTGGCCACGATAATCTACACATAAACACCAGAAATTGTCCTTCTTTTTCACTAAAAGGACTGGGCTAGCAAAAGGACTTGTACTCGGATGAGCAAATCCTTTACTCAATAAATCTGCCACTTGGGATTCAATCTCAGGCTTTTGAAAGTAGGGATATCTATATGGCCTTATGTTTGAGTTTTGAATTTGGTAGTAAAGATATTTTGTGGGTATGTGAATGAAAGGAAGGCAAATTCCTAGGTTCATGAAATATAATTTCAAACTCATTCAACAAACTTTGAATATAAGGATTTATGGGTATATCCGAACCTGAAATTTGGCCATGTGCCGATAAATATTGAAAAGTTGCTTCGGATTTTGGATTGTGAGGAAATCCATGTAGCTTATATATTTTATTAAAAAATAGAAACATCTCATTCCAATTAGCTTGTATTGTATTTAGAGAGGCAAACCATTTGATTCCCAATACTAAATCAGCCCCACCAATTTAAAACAGTAGAAATCTTGTGTGATTTCAATCCTTGAAGTTGCACCTGAATATCCCGGCATATATGACTGCATTTGATAACATCGCCATTACCAATTTGAACCCCAAAGGACTGGGCTTGTTCCATAGGTAACCCGACTCCGTAACAATCTATTCGGCCACATAATTATGGGTTGAACCTCTGTCAATCAGAAATATAACTCGGTTCTCTGTGAAGTGAGGCTTGGCTCTGTGGGTTGAATTTGTTGGATGATGACCAATTGGGGCCTCTGTTAATACGAAGTGGGCCTAATTTAGACTCAAATTCCAAATCTATGCTCAGGGCTTTATAAACTGATATGGACTTGTGAATTCTTACATCAGCATTGAATTCCTCTTTAATTCCATTTAGAAATACCCAATAAACAATGATCGGGCCAATTTGTGATTTTCGCATATCTTTTAGCAAATTCTTGACGATATTCTTGGATTGTCCCGGATTGTCGGATGCTACAAAGGTGTTCGTCAGGGTTTTGAAACTTCGTCGATCCATAATTTTCTTGGAAGCTTGAACAAGTTCTTTCCAATACAGTAGTATTCTTTCATGAGTAATCCAAGCAAAAAGTTCGAGAGCATCACCCTCAAGATACATGGCAGCGATGTCGACTTTGACTTCTTGTGGAGTTTGATAATAATGGAAATAATTTTCCGCTTTTAAGATCCAACCACGAGGATCCCCACCTTCATATTCTGAGAATTCCATTTTTGTATGAGGCCGCCTTGAAGGATTACGAAACCGCCATGGATTTTCTGAGTAAACTTCATCAGCCTCCGCCCAATTTGGTTTACCCCGCTCACGTGGCCTTAATGGAATGTCCGTGTTTTTCCCTTTGGTGGAAACGCCGATGCTGAGTTCACTGTGTGTGTCACCGCCTGTTTGTGTCTTTCACGCTGCAACATCAGTGACTAGAGAATGAATGGTGTTCAATTAGGTAGCAATAACAAATAATTGTTGTGCAATGGATTCTGAATTTGGTGCGGATGGAGGATTGGTGTTTAAAATTATCCATATGGAGAGGACAAACCTCCAGAAATAACTGTTATAAATATTTTGATATCTCCTAAAATACTATTGATACTTAATACACACAAGTAACTGCTATAAAATAGATAACTACTTATTTATAACTGCTATTAAATAGATAACTGCTTGAGTTGTTGACTTGGACCACTTCAAATATTTTTCCACTTTCTTTTGGAATAAGTGACTAGATGTGGCATTATATCATTGTGCCTTAATTGGAGAATGATTTTCCCTCATAAAGGCGCTAGTTTTATAACATTATTATTATTTTGCCTTAAATGACTACCACGGGCAGCCACACGTGAGTTTCTTCCCTCTAAAATGGAAGATAGCGGCACGTAACGGGCACGTGACGCTCTTTCATCTTCGTCCAAAAGATTGAGGTTGGTATAAACGATGCAACAAAAATTTAAGTTATTATATCAAATGTGCATTATGTTCAATCGATGATACAAAGGTTACAAAGTGGTTTATCCTGTGATACCAATTTTTTTTTTCCTATTTACCATTTTTTTTTAGGAAACATATGTTTGTCATGGTATCAAGATCATCTTCTTCCTCATGATCCGTCATCTCGATCTCAATTAACAATGCATGTGCTCAATGGTACAATGTTATTAGTTCATCAAGAAAATGTGAAATCTCAATGAAGGGTAAAATTGAAACTTTATTGACAATTATACAATTTATCATATATTATTTTTGTACATATATGTAATTATCAGTTTTAAATCTGTGAAAGTCCCCAATTCCAAAAAAAAAAAAGGTAATTGTAGTGATTAAATTTTTGTAATTGTATAAAAAAACATGATTAAATTTCTGACTTTTAAAAATTTTGGTTTAAGTTTTCATCCCAAAAAAAAAGGGTAAAGTTGTAAACGAACATGTTTTATGGTACCTTTTTTGCATTTCTACACAAATATAATCTATATCAGTTGTTTATTACATTTGATTTACTTGTTATAATCAAATTATAAAACGAAGCAAGATTGTATTGATATCAGTTATTATGTAGAGTAAATCGTATTTTTGGTCCTCCTTATGGGTTAATTTTTGCACTTTCGTCCCTCTTAAAATATTTGTAGCAGAATTTTTCCTCTTATCAATGTAGTGTAACATATTCGTCCCTTTTATCTTTATAGTGTAACTTGTTCGTACCTCTTAAATTTTTCATAGCGGATTCGTCCCTTTTATCAATATAGTGTAACACATTAATCCCTTTTAAATATAAAATACATCACTTAAATCAGGGGCGGAGCCAGGATTTGAAACCCAGGGTGGCGAAACTATGTTGATAAATTATTGATATTTTATAATATAATTAATATATAAAAATAGTCACAGTGAGAAACAAATTCTTTTTAATATATTGACAATTTGTAAAATGATGAATTTCAGAAAGAGGATCATAATAATTACAAAATTTTCAAGATTAAGGATATAATTTCTTAAGTAATTAAAGGTTACTTTTATTCTTATTCATGGTATATATCCATGTATACAAAATTTATTTATAAAATTCATATATAATTGAAAACACTATAATACATGGGGATGGTGCCTAGTGGATCATGAATATAATGTTTATTTCTATTTCTAAAATAGTACAATCAAGTCACTCAAATATAAGTCTTGCAAGAAATTAGAAACAAATAAGAATCAAGGAAACATATAAGAGAAACTACTGGAAAAAATTATATATTATCCGATTTAGATCTTATTATTGGAGTATATAGTATTTATTGTAATTAAAGATTTGGAGTAGGTTTTCTAAAAAAATAAAAATAAAAAAAAGACTAGGTCTCTTATAAAGTAATCTCTTGGAATGACATATTTAGATAATGATTATTAGAATAGAAATGTGGAGAAAAAGGCACTGAGAAAAGTTGATGGAATATATATCACAGGAAAGTTTAAATAAAATATAATTGACTTGGTTGCATCAAATTTTGGTGTTTAATTTAATTTGGTTAGGTAAAAGAATTTTTAATCCTACAAAATCGTGAGAATTTGGTTACCATAAAATATATTGTAATTTGTAATAAATCAAAAATTACTTTAATGGCCCAAGCTTAGGAAAGAACTAAGCAAGAAAAGATAAAGAGAATGCCTAGAAAATTATTGTACAAAAAAAAAATTTACAAATTATGAAAGTTACTTTAATGGGCCTGTGCTTAGAGTCAAATAGAAATTTAGAGTATATATTCAAATTTTCTTGGAGGCTGGGGTTGCGGAAGCCCCCACCTGCACCCCATTTGCCTTCGACTCTTACTTAAATCCAAAATATATTATAAAATTGATAAAAGTTGATGTATTTTCAGTTAAAGAGGGACGAATATGATACACTGCATTGATAAGAGGGACGGATTTGCTACAAAAAAGATAAGAAAAACGAACGTGTTATAAGAGAAACGAATCTGCTACAAAAAATTTAAGCGGGACAAAAGTATAAAATTTGGCACATAAGTAGGACGACAAAAAGGCTATTCACTTTATTATGTATGTTGTGTAGAACAAATGTAATAAATATTAATATATGTTTATAATTTATTATATATTCTTGTCGTTTCTTTTCAATTGATAAATTTTTTATATTAAATTTTAATTTTATTAGCTAAATAAGATTGCTTCGATATTATTATTGGCTAAATAAGATTCAATGAATATATCAATTTTGGATGTTTCTTTATTCCTTTTCTCCTATATATATATAGGAATAATCGTCTGAAATATTATTGAAAAAACAAAGAAGAACATAATTTATTTATAGAGAAATGGGGAAATATTTCATTGCTTCATGCAATCACTGCAAGACTTATAATAAGGTAGAAAATAATTCTTAATTTACTTTAATGCTTTAGTGTTATTATAAATATATAATGTGTAATTAATCATGAATCTCAAAGTTGTTAAATTTATAAATGGAAAAGTTTTTTTTTTACTCTTAACTCGTAACTGTTTTTCCGTTGGAATTTTGGTTGCAATCCGGATTCCAGCGCCATTTTCAATTGAATTTTTTGGTCGCAAAATCGGTTGAAATTTTTATTTTTGACCATTCTCGATTGCAATTTTGAGTTTTCTAGTAGTGTGTGTACTAAATACCAATCTTGATTTTATTTTCCTATAGGTGTTTTATCCACCCGAAGGCGGGCCTGATGATGTTTCAGTTGAATGTACGGGTTGCAAGGACACGTTTCCTACAAAAATATCAAATGGAATAGAGGTGTGTTTCCTACAAATATATATGTATATATATTGTTGATAAATGTTAAAATTTATATACGTGTTGCTAAACGCATATGTGCGACACCGAAGCATGATTGGTAAATGTTGGGAACTAAAATGATTTGATTGATATATATGATTAGATCTTGTATTGCTTTTCTTGGTTGAAACCTCGTTTAAAATGAAGAAGTTATGACACATGTTTCTCGAAGTTTATAATTTAACTTATAAAAAATATTAATATGGTATTATCATGCATTAGTAATTGCATCCAATTTAAAAAAAAATAACCAAAAATTTTTCTCTATAAAATTGGATATATAACATCTGCTTTATTCCCTTTAACACAAGTTTTTAAAAATCACAAAATTCGACTTTCAAATCAATTAAAATAATGTTTCGAAAGGTTCCAGTATTGGAATCCAAATTATATTTTCGAAAAATAAATCGAATTAAATTGAGCCAAGATCAATCCAAATTGCGGACATTCTATGCCACATTGAAAATAAACAAGTTATCTCATTAGATCATAGACGGATCTGGCTGCAACCATTTTCTTTTATAATTTCTAATTGATTTAGGTTCTGTTTTTTTGGCTATATTGTGAGCATTTCGGATTCTCTGAAAAGCCAAATAAACAAGTGTTTTTTTTGCAAAAAGAAAACTGAAAAAGCTTTAACTTGTAAACCGTCTCTCTTAATTTTCCAAAAACAATCCTTGTAAAAATATAATTTTTTTTATCTCTTACTTTACTTCACTCACATAACAACTTTGACTGACATAAAAAATCTTATTTATTATATCGCTAAAAGTCGTGTAAATTTAGAACTCAATGAAAAAAAACATATAGTAACTACATATATAGGAATATACATATATTTTTAACTTTTACCGTATTTAAAATGTTGTCTTTTGACTTTCATACAATCATCCTATCTCAATATCAGTTTTATGAATAATAAATTTCGTCATGTAACTTGATTAAATTTAAGCTACGAAATTAGTTATGCATAGAATAAAAATTTGAAAAAAGAATTGAAATAAGTTCAAAGTTAAAAGACTAAATTTGATATAGAATGAAAATTAAAAGACTAAAAGTGTACCTACCATAAAGATCCCAAATTACAACTATTTTTGTGATTTTGCTAATAGAAAAATCAAACTATATCGATGTTTGTTAGTATTCTCTATTTAATTTTAATTTTTGTATGTCAAATTAATGTAAATGTTAATTTTCAGGTTGATGACTACACTTCAAGCTCCTTACCCGCGTCTACGAACCTTTATATGCAATTCATGGCGTAATTAATTCCCTCCTAATTATTTTTCATGTATTGAATGTTGTAGAAATTTATTAACTTTTAATTTCACTACTTTTTCATTAAATTAAATAAAAATTATACCTATTATATTTTCAGAGAGCAGATAGCTATAATTCGGGCAAAGGATCCATCAATCAAACATGACAAAGCAACGAAGATGGCTCACAAATTGGTAAGTGAAAAAAAAAAACACACACACACACACACATATAAATGAGGAAAAAAAAGAGAAAAGAAAATGAAAGGAGCATAGGGTACAACATTGAGCAGCCTAGACATTCCAAAACAACGTCGTATTATATTAGGCAAGAGGAAAAAAAAATGAAAGAAAAAAATTTAATTTCATTAATAACTTTTATTTTTGAAGTGATGAGTTGTTGAGTTTCTTTGCTTTTGTTATACAGTGGAAGCAGATGGGAAGGAAATAATCATCCCTAAAGAAGCTACCGAAATTAATGGGGTAAATCATGATATTAATTTTGAGTTAATGATAATTTACTCTTTCGATATTTATAATGTTAAATTTACCTATTTAAAAAACAACTTTTTACCCCATGTAATTTTATAAAAGTTTTATATTGCATTCCTGATATTTTTATATATGGCACTTTACTTTCATATGTTAAGATAATGTGACAATTTATCACCTATAGTACAAAATATTTTTTGTTCTCATTGTCAATTTTGGCAAGTAAGTTGCATTCTCTAGCTCAAGGGGGTCAATTACTTCTTAAAAATTTTCACAAATGAGTAAATTGAACATTATGAAAATTGCCATTAACCCCATTAATTTTATTCACTTCTCCGCCACTAATTCTTTCTTAAT
The DNA here is from genome assembly GCA_003313485.2 of Penstemon barbatus. Lineage (NCBI taxonomy): Eukaryota > Viridiplantae > Streptophyta > Magnoliopsida > Lamiales > Plantaginaceae > Penstemon > Penstemon barbatus. Next base: position 27,639,769 of record CM064878.1, on the reverse strand, counting down.
GGCCAGAAAGAAATTCTAATTAATTCCACCAATATTTTAAGGGCCTGCTTGTTTGGGTTTGTTAAAAATTATTTTGTGTTTGGAAAAGTCAAACAAATATATTTACCATTTTTTGAAATAAATTTAGAATTTTTTAATTTTCTCAAACTACTCTCTCAAAAGTTAAACAAACAACAACTTTCTTATCGCTTAACAAAAATCTAATACAAACTCTACTCTGATTTAATGTAAAGTAACTTATCTAACTTTTCCAAAAAAACATACATCTACTTTGGGAATGTTGTTTTAGTCTCACTCTCTGGAAATGCATTTTGAGAGATTAAATCTCAGAAAATATGTTCTTTTGACAAGCATCTCTGAAAAAATCTTAGAGAAATATGAGATAATTTACTCATTTTCTGAAATCACATCTCATGGTGTTTATAGAGAAAATCTGAAAAGTTTCTTAGAAAAATAATAACAATGGAAAGCAACTCTACCTTTTTTATTTAAGACAATAATTATGAACCTTCTTTAATTTTCTTCCTCCACTAGTAAATCATATTTATTGATCTCAAATTTCTTCTTCTTTTTTTCTAAATTCGAGATCTAGTCGTTAAACTTGAACATGTATTTTACAGCAAGTGATAATGTCCAATTTAATACCCAATTTGCTAAGTCTTAATTTTAAATTGTTTTTCGAAACTTTAAAAAATAATGTAAGAAGGTTAGAACATAGTCTTATAAAATTTAACTTCACATCTCAAAATGAAAATTAAAAAGAATGTAATCTTAAACTCATCTCACATCTACAAAAATCAATCTTATAGAAAATCTCACAAAAACTCTTTTTTAAAAGGTGAGAGGCCAAGAGAACATAAAATATTACATAAATAAAAAATATTTCACAAGCCTCCACTAATATCTCAAACTACTTTCTCAAATATCAAACAAACATATCTTAAAGATTTCTCCAAGACATTAATATTCTCATTTGTACCTTTCTTTCTTTGCTCATGGGAAATTCTTATCCAAACCGGGTTTGACCAAACCTAAAGTAACTAAAAAGCAAGTACAATACACTTGCTTTGTGATTGGATGTAACTCCCAGGAGAGTGGCCAATCACAAAGCAAGTGCAATACACTTGCTTGGTGGTTGGATGGATTTGGCCAAGCCAGGCTTGGACAAGAATTTTCCTTGCTGATGTTACTCTTGAGTCGAAATTTTATATAAAAATTGGAAAATATTTTAAATATTTTTACATTTACGTGATTAATAATTTATTTGAGAATAAAAAGCATCAAATCATTATTTTATTTGAGATAATAGTTTCGAATTTTTTTTTATATCATTTCAAAAACTAGATATTGTTACCGGCACATCACAAAAGAAGATGTGAAGTAGAAGTTAGAAATCTAAGAATAAATCATAAATGTTACAATTATTTATCGATGAAGATGTTGATTTTTTATATTAATTTATTATTTACTATGTTGTCTAAGTTGTACCCTTCGTTTATATTTACAGGAATTTGATCAGGAACAAGCATAATATGTCAAAGCGGCATTATTAAATAAATAAATAATAATCTTTATTGAATCAGAGAATTTTTCATAATATTATATGTAACTACAATAAAATAATAATATTATGTTTCTGAACTTTAAATTTGTGAATTAAATTTATGGTTGTGCTTGTTTCAAATAAAGAGAAATGATAAACACAACTACCAGAGCTCCTTCTCATTAATTTTTTACAACGTGGTTCCTCTTGTGTTTTTTTTTTTTTTTTTTTCACATTAATTCTCATTATGAATTATTTGTATCACTTCAGTCGTTTACAAGAAATCTTTAACTTATTGTGTTACACTTTAGTCCATCATAAAATTCTTTTGAATCAATTTAGTTCCTCATAAAATTGTTTCTTTATAAATTTATTATTTGGGCACTTTAGTTCACCTTGAACTACCTGAAAATGATCAAAATGAAACAAATAATTCATAGCGAGAACTAACGTGGGAAATAAAACACAAAAAGGACCGCTATGTAAAAAGTTGATGGTAAAGAGGACCATTAGCGATGTTTACCTGAAACAAATAATTCATAGTGAGAGCTAATGTGGAAAAAAAAAAAAAAAAAAAAAAAAAAACAAGATAGACCACTCTATAAAGAAATAATGATAAGAGGACTATTAGTGGTGTTTATTTATTTTTATATACCCCAACTAGGTCCATTATATATATCCCGTTTAGTATTTCTACTTTCTAAAATTTCTTTTAAATTTCGAATATGACGAGTCTTAAAAAATTTGGGTAAACGAATTTAGAAAGTTCAAAATTTGGAACTAAACTGTTCAATGCAACACATCTATTTTTTTTTTTTTTTTTTCCATTTGAACAAATTATATGTTAATGTAATTGAATACCAACTTTCTAGTTTATATGTTACTTAATTAGTTTTTTTTCCCTTCCTTTTTTAAAGATGTATTTTTTACCGAATTAGTTAAAATCAATGAATCATTTAGATTATAAACTATTAACAAAATACGAAAAAAATCAATAATCCTAACCAAATGTACTGGAATTTTTTTTTTAATTGTTGTTGCTAGTATTATAATTTATAAAAAGAAGAATCATGTCATTATGGCTCGAGAGGGTTGGTTTTTTTTTTTTTCTTTCTAATAATATATAAGAACAGGAGATTTTTGGTAATAAAAATAAACATGAGATTTTGATAGTTAAGCGAAGCACAAGGAGTACTTTTGTATTTACTCTATATTTTTTCTAAGATTTTCCCATCAAATTGATGGAGAAATTTTTTCCACATGAACTCTAATTTTTTTAAGGAAAGTTGAAGGATTACTAACACTGATGAGAAATTTGTTATTAGTTCCATCATGAATGATTTTATCTACGAAAGAACGTTCACGTATAAGTTTGTTAACTTTTTCATTAAGTTATTACCTTTCTTTTTACATTTGTGACAAATTTCAGTCGAGTATCAAGTAACTTTGATTTGATTTTCAGCACTCACCATAAGAGACCAATAACTTTTAAAACTGCTCCTTCCATACAATGAGGCGAACAAATGAATATATGTAGGTGCGAGTTATGTCCAACCAATAACACAAACTCGTGTGATCGTATAACCGATAACGTATGTTGTAAATACGGATGTCGAACCCATATAAATCGATTTAGGCCAACTTCTAACAAATATAATATAATCACAAATATTGACCGATAACGAATGTCGTAAATACGGATGTCGAACCCATATAGATCGATTTAGGCCAACTTTTAACAAATATAATATAATCACAAATATTGACCGATAACGTATGTTGTAAATACGAATGTCGAACCCATATAGATCGATTTAGGCCAACTTCTAACGACTATAATATATTCACAAATATCGACTGGTTTTAGGTAATATTTAATACTGGGAAATTATATGTCATAATTCTTATGAATCTCGAACATATATAATCTTACTGAAAAAGTTCACCATCTCTTTTGGGTATAATAAGTCCATAACCTCCAGCTTTTCTCTTGTATACTATGTTAACCTACACCAAGATATATACAAATTATAAAACCGGTTTTTCCTTTGACAAATATGAACGAGTAACCAATTGTACATACCAGTTTCCTCGTTCCGAAAACCATAGAAGTCGTGATCCAGATTTTCGAGCTGCTCGATTGCCTCAATAACAGTCAAAGGTGGCATATCCAAGTATTTTTTGCGAACAATCTATAAAGAAAAGTATTTATATATATAGTGAAATTATCAACATTAGCTCCATATAGTCTCAAACTAGACATGCATGCAACATTTGTCCAAGAAAAAGCGAAGCATCTACAATAGGAAATATTGCACTTTACTCCTTTACCTTTAAGCCGTTTTTCACTTTATCATATAATCTTTTTGCGTTAGCACTTACATTATTTCCAGCGAAATCAAAAATCTATATTTATTTTCGGGAAGGTGGAAATAAATTTACTATAAGAATGTATGCTTAAAGTTAAAAGTAGTAAAAAAAAATGAACACGGTTAAAAAAAATGAACTTATCCTAATAAGACTAATGAACTTATCAATGTAAATAAATCATCTTAAGAGAGCAGCGACATTTACAACATTTGTAGAGGTATACTTTACTTTTGGAAAATTTGATTTTTTTTTACCATAGAACATGTCATTTTGCAAATTTGATATCATTACACGAAAACGCACATTTGAAACTATACATTAAGTTCTCATTGCAACGTTCATGTCAAACCTAATTTTTTTGGATGGAGACAGACGGGAAAGCTTCTCGTGCCATTATCTCCCATTTCGAAGGGAAAAAAACTCACATGTCCCTCACGTGAGTGGTACGGCTGCCCGTGGTCAACAATTAGGGCACCATTTTTCATTTTTTTTAAGGAAATCATAAAAGTAAATAAAAAGATAGATATTCAATTAATAGATTTTTCCAAATCAAAATAATTAATCCTAACCTAACATTTTCCCCAAAAAATTCCTTCAACCAAATTAATCTTTCTTCTTCCATTATGAGCAGCTAAAAACGAGTAAACTCTAACAATGATACTGATAGGACTTCGAAAATAGGAGGTCAACAATATTAAGGTTGATTAACATAAGTTCATTGTGTTAGAAAGTGGAGAACATAACTAAATTCACTCGACATTCAAACTCAAACACAAGAGTAGTGGAGAAAAATATGAAAACGTACTTTCTTATCAACTTAACTTGTCTTGACTTGTTACAAATGACCAACTACATTAGGTTTATATAAAATTTCACTAACACGAACCTAACCTAGTACATGAATCACCCTTAAACTTCACATTCTGCAACCATCTACTAGTAATTCAGTGTCTGAATTTGGAATTTTTTACAATTTTAAATGTACAATGGATATGATCAGTCTCTAGTATACTCCCTCTCTCAAGGAGCCATTTTTCTTCAATATCCTAGATTCTATTTCGATACTCCCTCATTTTTATTTGTCGCTTTAGAGGTTTGCACAAGTTTTTAAGAATCTAATAAATAGCATCAATTTTAGAAACAAATCAAAAGGTATACCGAAAATACCCTTGGTTAGTAATGATAAAAGAGAGAGGAAAACAAGGAGTGGATAAGACACCCCCTGGCTATTACCCTAATTACAAGAACTTAAATTCTTGTTTCAAATATTACAAAGACAGCCCCTCGAGGGGTGTATTTGTAAAGATTTTAGGGGGAGTATTGGTAATATATTTGTAAAGAAACAAGGAAAATGGGATGTATTTTAGAATAAGCGGGTAGTTCTAATTCATATGATACTGGTCCAACTTTTCGGACGATCTTGTAAGGGCTAAAGAATCGAGGGGACAATTTCTCATACTTCCTTTTAGCAAGAGATTGTTGGCGGTATGGTTGTAGTCGCAGACATACTGAATCGCCCACGGCAAATTGCACCTCATGTCTCTTTGAATCAGTCTAAGCCTTCATGCGAGATTGAGCTTTCAAAATATTAGCTCTTTTAATATTCAGTATATCATCTCTCGCAGCCAGTTGTTCTTCGATTGAACGGCTGTAGACTAAGATGACATCAAAAAATACCAAAATAAATTTTCGAAGATATGGTCAAAAAAGGTCGTTCATTGCTGATTGGAAGGTAGATTGGACACTGGTAAGACCAGATGGCATGACGGTATTCGTAATCGCCAGAATGTGTTCGAAAAGCTATTATATGAGTATCGGCAGGCTCAACTCGTATTTGATGATAGCCCGATCTGAGGTCAATTTTTGAAAAAATAGTGGCTCCGTGTAATTCAACCACAAGTTCATCAATGTTTGGAATGGGATATTTATCGGGTATCGTGATTCAGTTCAGGCCACGATAATCTACACACAAACGCCAGAAATTGTCCTTCTTTTTCACTAAAAGGACTTGTACTCGGACGAGCAAATCCTTTACTTAATAATTTGCTACCTGGGATTCAATCTCAGACTTTTGAAAGTAGGGATATCTATATGGCCTCATGTTTGGGGGTTTTGAATTTGGTAGTAAATATATTTTGTGGGTATGTGAACGAAAGGGAGGCAAATTCCTAGGTTCATGAAAGATAATTTCAAATTCATTCAACAAACATTAAATACCAGAATTTATATATGGGTAAATCCGAACCTGAAATCTGGCCTTATGTTGATAAATATTGAAAAGTTGCTTCGTTTTTTTGTTTGTGAGGAAATCCTTGTAGCTTATATATTTTCCCATTTGAATAAATAATCAGAAACATCTCATTCCAATTAGTTTGTATTGTATTGAGAGAGGCAAGCCATTTGATTCCGAATACTAAATTAGCCCCACCAATTGAAAACGGGTAGAAATCTTGTGTGATTGTCAATCCTTGAAGTTGCACCGGAACATCCCGACATATATGACTGCACTAAATAATATCACCATTACCAATTTGAACCCCAAAGGAATGGACTTGTTCCATAGGAACCCGACCTCCATAACAATCTTTTTGGCCACATAATTATGGGTTGAACTTCTGTCAATAAGAAATATAACTTGACGGTCATGAATAGTTCCCAAAAGCTTCAACGTTGTTCCCGTGGTTTTACCCAAATTTCATGGAGAATTTTTTTTGCCAAATCACCCTCCGGTGGTTTGCTTTCATCAACCACCTTCTCCATTGTCGCCATCTGTCATCTCCAAGAGGGAGAAAGTAGTCAGTTTGCATAGGTAACCTGGGCCAAATTTTTCATTGCACCGGAAACAGAGTCCTTTTGCAATTTTGGATTTTGTCTCATCCCAAGAATGGGTTTGCTTATTGATAGTTTGAGGATTACGGTAGTTGTTCGGTGTAGGTGATGGGAATTTAGCATCCCGATTTGGTTCTCTGTGAAGTGAGGCTTAGCTCTGTTGGTTGAATTTGTTGGATGATGACCAATTGGGCCTAATTTAGACTCAAATTCCAGAGCTAGGCTCATGGCTTAATAAACTGATCTGGGCTTGTGAATTCTTACATCAACCTTTAATTCCTCTGTAAGTCCATTTAGAAATACACCCAATAAACAATGGTCGGGCCAATTTGAGATTCTCGCAGATCTTTTAGCAAATTCTTGACGATATTCTTGTACTATACCGGTTTGTCAAATGCTACAAAGGAGTTCGTCATGGTTTTGAAACTCTGCCGGTCCATAATTTTATTGGAAAGCTTGAACAAGTTCTTCCCAATAACTTAGTGTTCTTTCATGATTAATCCAAGCAAAAAGGTCGAGATCATCACCCTCAAGATACATTGCAGTGATGTCGACTTTCACTTCTTCTGGAGTTTGATAATAACGAAAATACTTTTCCACTTTTAAAACCCAACCACGGGGATCCCGACCATCATATTTTGGGGAATTCATTTTTGTATGTGGCCGTCGTGAAGGATTACGAAACCACCATGTAATTTCTACGTCATCTTCATCACCTTCCGCCCAATTTAGTTTACCCCGGTCACGTGGCCTTAATGGAATGCCCGTGTTTTTCCCTTTGGTGGAAACACCGATGCTGGGTTCCCTGTGTGTGTTACCGCATGTTTGTACCTTTAGCGCTGCAACATCAGCTACTAGAGAATCAATGGTGTTCAATTTGGTAGCAATAACATATAATTGTTGTGCAATGTATTCTGAATTTGGTGCGGATGGAGGGTTGGTGTTTAAAATTGTCCATGTGGAGAGGACAAACCTCCAGAAATATTGTTATAAATATACTGATATCTCTTGAAATACGTTCAAATATTATTAAAACTTAATACACACAAGTAACTGCTAAAAAATAGATAACTACTTATTTATTTATTAAATAGATAACTGCTTGAGTTATCGACTTGGACCACTTCAAATATTTTTCCACTTTCTTCTGGAATAAGTGAGCAGAGGTGGTGTTGTATCATTGTGCCTTAATTGGAGAATGATTTTCCCTCGTAAAGGCGCATGTTTTATAACCTTTTTTTTTGCCCTAAATGACTACCACGGGCAGCCACACGTTAGTTTCTTCCCTATAAAATGGGAGATAACGGCACGTGACACTCTTTCGTCCATTTCTGTCGAAAAGATTGGGGTTGGAATGAACGTTGCAACAAAAATTTAAGTTATAATATCAAATGTGCATTTTTATGTTCGATCGATGCTACAAAGGTTACAAAGTGGTTTATCCTGTGATACCAAAAAAATAAATTTCCCATTTACTTTTTTTTAGGAAACCTATGTTTGTCATGGAATCAAGATCATCTTCCTCCTCATGGTCCGTCCTCTCGATCACAATTAACAATGTATGTGCTCAATGGTGCAATGTTATTAATTCATCAAGAAAATTAGAAATCTTAATGAATGGTGTACATATGTAATTATCAATTTTAAATCTGTGAAAGTCCCCAGATCCTTAATTTCTAGGTAAATATGCAATTATAAATTTTAAAATTCTGACAAAATGCTCAATGTTAGTTATTGAGGGTATATATGTATTTATTAACTTAAGAAATAATTCGAAATGCTCAAATCTAAAATATTGAGGGTGAAAATTATTTATTAATTTTGATATCCTGTCAATATCCAGTATTATTAGTCACGAGACCTGCTCGTGTTCTCAATTTTTGCAATTGTATAAAAAAATGATTAAATTTTTTACTTTTAAAAATTGTGGTTTAATTTTTCATCAAAAAAAAAAAAGAAAGGGTAAAGTTGCAAACGAACATGATTTATGGTACATTTTTGCATTTCTACCAATTTTCTTTTATAATTTTGCATCAAAAATTGTAATTTATTATATATTCTTTTCGTTTTCTTTTTAATTGACAAATTTGTTTTATTAAAATTTAGTTTTATTAGCTAAATAAGATTGCTTCGATATTATTATTGGCTAAATAAGATTCAATGAATATCATTACTAATGAAATAACTATAATATATCAATTTTGGATGTGTCTTTATTCATTTTCTCATATATATATATATATATATATATATATATATATATATATATATATATATATATATATATATATATATAGGCATAAGCGTCTGAAATATTATTGAAAAAACAAAGAAGAAGATAATTTATTTATTGAGAAATGGGGAAATATTTCCTTATTTTATGCTATCTCTGCAATACTTATAATAAAGTAGAAAATAATTCTTAATTTACTTTAATGCTCTAGTTATATTATAAATATATAATGTGTAATTAATCATGGATCTCAAAGTTGTTAAATTTATAAATGGAAAAGTAGTTTTTTTTAACTCTTAACTAGTAAATGATTTTCGGTTGGAATTTTGGTTGCAATCCGGATTCCAACGCCACTTTCAATTGGTTTTTTTGTGTGCAAAATCAGTTGAAAATTTTATGTTTGACCATTCTCGATTGCAATTTTGAGTTTTCTGATAGTGTATGTACTAAATACCAATCATGATTTTATTTTGATATAGGTGTTTTATCCCCCCGAAGGCGGGCCTGATGATGTTTCAGTTGAATGTACTAGTTGTAAGGAAACGTTTCCTACAAAAATATCAAACGGAATAGAGGTATGTTTATATATATATATATATATATATATATATATATATATATATATATATATTTGTTGACGAATGTTAAAATTTATCTACGTGTTGCTAGACGCATGTGTGCGACACCAAAACATGACACGGTGATACGAATTACTTTGCCATCTTACTTACAGTTGATAACCTAGCTATCTAGTTTATTGCCGCAAGAATCCAAGAACTTATATTGATCTAGGTTAGCTCAGGTCTCGCCCTATCGTGATGGAGCCAACTCCATTTATATATTTCATACATTTCAACCTGCCAATTCAAACTTAGTATAATTCTTAACTTACAAATAAAAAATATTATTTGACACATATTACATATTTTTCTATATGAAAGTCATTGTTTATAATATACCACGTATTAATGTACCGACATTCAAACTCAATTTAAATCATATGCCAAATTTTTAAAATAAAATCTGCCAACAATGAGATTTGGTCCAAATAAGTAGTTAAATTTCACTGAAATAGCTCAATTAAACTAATTAATTTTTGAACTCAGAACTAAGCGAAATCGTACCAATACCGATATAAAGCAAAGTTTCATATGGAACTCTTTCGTTTGAGAGTAAATTAATGAGAGAGTGTTTTTCATTTAGACTAAATAATTTGTTGATATATGTTGGAAACTAAAATGATTTGATTGATATATATGCTGAGATATTGTATTGCTTTTCTTCGTTGAAACCTCGTTTAAAATGAAAAAGTTATGACACATGTTTCACAAAATTTATATATTTTAACTAATAAAAAATATTAAGATGGTATTATCATGAATTAGTAATTGAATCCAACTAAAAAATAACCATAAAATTTTCTCTATAAAATTGGATACATAACATCTGTTTTATTCATTAACACAACTTTTTAAAAATCTCAAAATTCGACTTTCAAATTCAATTAAGATTATGTTTCGAAAGATTCCACTGGAATCAAAATTTATATTTTTGATAAATAAATCGAATTTAATTGAGCCAAAGTCAATCCAAATTGCGGACATTCTATTCCACATTGAAAATAAACAAGTTATCACGTTAGATCATAGACGAACCTGGCTGCAGCCATTTTCTTTTATAATTTCTAATTGATTTAGTTTTGTTTCTTTGGCTATATTGTGAGCATTTCGGATTTTCTGAAAAGCCAAACAAACAAGTGTTTTTTTCAAAAAGAAAACTGAAGAAGTTTAACTTGTAAACCCTCTCTCTTAATTTTCCAAAAACAATCCTTGTAAAAATATAATATCTTTAATCTCTAGAAAGTTTACCCTACTTTAATTTTACATAAAGTAGTTTATCTCTTACTCCACTCTTATTTTTTTATACATTTCTCTTCTATCTTATAATGATAATATATATATTTTCTTGCTAAAATTAATGTAAATGTAAATGTTAATTTTCAGATTCATGACTACTCTTCAAGCTCCTCTACCGCATCTATGAACGTTTATATGCAATTCCTAGCGTAATTAATTCCCTCCTAATTATTTTTCATGTATTGATTGTTGTAGAAATTAATTAAATTCTAATTTCACTATTTTTCATTAAATTAAATAAAAATTATACCTATTACATTTTCAGAGAGCAGATGGCTATAATGCGGCAAATAATCCGTCAATCGACAATGATGAAGCAATGAAGATGGCTGAAAGATCGGTAAGTGAAAAAGAAAAACACACACACACACACATATAAATTTCCGATACTATTCAACTATATTTATAAGAGTTAATATATATATATATATATATATATATATATATATATATATATATATATATATATATATTAAAAATTCAAATTGTCAACTATGTATACGTTGTACAATTTAATTTCAATAATAACTTTTATTTTTGAGGTGATGAGTTGTTGAGTTTATTTGCTTTTGTTATACAGTGGAGGAGGTAGCTGGCGCGTAGGAAATAATCATCCCTAAAGAAGCTACCGAAATTAATGGTGTTGGATAAAGATGAAGATAAGAGTGCACTGAAGTTAGAAGAATTGAGGGAGGTTTTGATAATTTCCAAAACTCATCAAGATCAGCTAAGTAAGGAAAACTTAGTTTTAAAATCCCGTGAAAGAATTTTGATCAAGTAAGAAGACAAATCAGAAGGGTCAAATAATCAAGGTCCAGAAGACTACTGATCTGCTGAAGGGAAGAAATCAGACTGGTGTAAATCAGCCGACTCAAATCAAATTTGTTCAAGTTTGAGATCAGCTTTTTCATCATCAGACTTGTACTCTCATCAGCCAAGTGGAAAGGATCAAGAAGTCGTCCCAACGGTAATAAATGCCACTGGAGTAATAAATGCCGAAGTCCGAGGCTATTAATGACAAATGATTGAAGAAATAACTCGTATCATCTCAGTGCATTTAATGCTGCCTGACAGAAAGTACAGTCTGCAGTACTGTCACTGTGCAGAGAGCCGTTCGCGGAAATTAAGGACCAGAAATCAAGAGATTTGAATTTTGTCTCACTTCAACGGACATAATTCAAAGAGTGAGTATAAATAGCTGAAAGAGACGAAAAGAAAACACACAACATCTGAGAGATTGAATTCGAAGCAAAATATTTTCTAAGTCTCAAAGCTCAAGAACAGCTCACTCGTCTGCTGAAGTCATTTGTTGACAGAAGCCGTTGAAGTTCAAAGATTATACATTTTCTGAGTGAATCTGTAAAAGAGAGTGTTGTGAGGAGTAGATATCCATCTTTGTGAGTGATATTACTTCGGAGAGTAGGTTTTTCTTTGTGATTTCCTATTGTGAACTTGTGGCTTATCATTTGTTGTAAAGCACAAGCAGAGTGTACTAACTACTTTGTGTTCTTAGTATAACCCAAGATCTGTGTGACTTGGAAGAGTGTACTAAAGGATATTTACATCAATATAACCACTATAAATATCATTGTGTTTTTACATTACTTTTTACTTGCATACTTTCAGACTTGCATAAAACACATTACAAAACTGTTTGAAAAGGGTTTAAAGGAGTTTACAAAAACTGGGGATAAAACTTTCAAACTACTAAGTATACTTGTGAAAAATACTTTAAAAATCCGCTGCAAGTATTCTGGTATTAAAACTGATTTTGACTAAAATCAGCTAAGCAACTATCAGACTAGTGGTCAACAAAGCTGTTCAAAGATTTGTTCGCGATCAGCCTTTAAAGCTCACTGTTCTGTAACAGCTTAGTCTGCTTACGTTTGAGCAACAGTTTTAAAGTTAAAAAAATTTGATTAAAATTTTCAGAGGTCTATTCACCCCCTCCCTCTAGACCTCATCTGACCACTTGGGACCAACAAGTGGTATTCGAGTGTTTTTCAAAGGTTTTCAAACTTTTCAAAAGAGCATCTTTTTGAAAAATTAAAATTTTTGAAAAATAGATTGTATCAGCCATGTTCCCCACATAGCTGGTATGAGCTTCGAAGACTGGAAGATCAGAATGGAGATCTTCTTAACTGCCTACAATGATAACATGTACACATGTATCATCAAAGGTCCATTCAAATTCACCAAGACCATCAAAGTTGATAAAGTCGATATAACGGTGGAAAAGGATTTACACGAGATGACAGCCGAAGAAATAAAGTTGTTCAACCTGGACAAATATGGGCGATTCATCATGACCAATGCCCTTGACAACGACAGATTTGACAAATTCAAGCATTGCAAGACTGCCAAAGAAATGTGGGATAAGGTTCGTGATATGAGCGAAGAAAACGACGCTATCAAAGAGCATCAACTGAGTGTTGCTCTGGAAAAGCTGGACAACTTCAAGATGAAGTCTGTGGAAACCATTGATCAGATGGATACAAGGTTCAAAAGGACGCTGAATGAAGTTCTGAAGCTTGGAAAAACCTTCACTGATAAGGAGATAACCGTCAGAGTGCTGAAGACTCTACCTCCAAAGTTCAACATGAAGGTGACAGCCATGGAAGAGTCAAGAGATTTAGGAAAAATCTCACTCACCGAGTTGTTCTCAGTACTCAAGGCATACGAGTATAAACTGCCAAGAATGGGTGTTGAAGAAACCTCAACTTCAAGTCCCACAGCTGCCCTGGTTGCTGCTGAAAATCCCAGAAGACCAGCCTACAAAAGCAAAGATGTGGACTCATCTGATGAAGCCACAATACTCAACAAAAAGTAGTACACTGCTGGAGACGTTGCATTGCTGATGAACAACTTCAAGAAGTTCTATAAAAGAAAAATGAAGAACAAATACAACAATGCTTCTACTTCTAACCCTACTTCTACTTCTCATGACAAAGATTCTTATAAATCTAAAATGATGTGCTATAACTGCAGGAAATTGGGTCATTTCATCAAAGACTGCCCATATCCTAAAGCTGAGAAGTATACAGAAGAAGAAAAGAGAATCAGAAAGGAAAGAAAGCATCGGAAAGGCAAGGTGCTGGTAGCAGAAGCGGAAAAGCTAGCTGCTATCTACTCATCAGATTCGGATTCAGACACATATGATGAAGAGTCCTCTGATGAAGAGAGTCCTGCTGTTCTCTGCCCGATGGCTAAGGAATCTGATAGCTCTGAGGATGAAGAGGTAACTCCTCTTGATAATGAATTATTTAATTCATTTGAACAAATGATGCTTAACAATACTAGTATTGCTGAAGCATTTACGAAGCTTAAGGAAGAGATGATATTGCTAAGAGAGAAATACAGTTCACTGAAACTCAAGGCTGAATAGCCAAAATAATCAGATGAATATAAACAGCTTGAGCAAGAAAATGAATCTCTGAAAGCTGAATATGAAGTTCTTAAAGGAAAAGTCGTGGAACTTGAGAAAACAATTGTGTCTCATGAAAAGTCATCTGTTGCATCAACTCACTTGTCTAGTAAACAGAAGATACTTTTAGATCAGGATAAGTTAGAACTGAACCATACTGAAAAGTTTATATCAGCTGACATCAGTAAGGTCATTTTGTATGTTCAGACTACTAAACCTGCTTCACCTGAGAAAGAGTTAAAGGAGACGAAAACTCCTAAGGCTAGAAAGAGCAAAGAGCCTAGTGTAGGAAAACAGACTGGTAAGCCTAAACAGAAGAGTCCTAAGAAGTCTTCTGATAAAGTTAAAACCAATCAGACTAGTGATAAAACTAAGTCGTCTGTTAATGAGCAAGCATCTAGTAAACCAAAGAAGCATAAAAACAAGAAAATTCAAAATGCTTGGTATGGAAATGAGTCTTATTATGTGCAACCTGCTGCATATCCTCCTATGTATCATGCACCTCAATTTCCAACTTACTATGCACCATATCCTGCTCATCCAATGCATGCATATCCTGCTTACCATGCATCTTATTCTGCTTATGAACATTATCCTTATCATGCTGATTATCAACAACATAGCAAATCTGATAAACATGATAAAAATGAATCTGTTCATGCTCCTGCCAAACATCAGAAACCTAAGAAGCCTAAGACTTCATTATCTTGGGTTGTCAAAAATGGAACTATCCTTCAGGAACCTCTCAATAAGGGTACCTAAAATAATTTTATCTTGTTTTGTAGGTTAGGATTAGGAGTAGGAGTAAAGTAGAATAGATTTGGTACTTGGACAGTGGCTGTTCAAGACACATGTGTGGAAGCGTACATGAGCTGACTGATGTTGTTGCTGTGGATGGTCCAAATGTGACGTTTGGAGAAAGCAAGGAAGGCAAGATTGTAGCAAGTGGAAAGCTGATCAAAGGCAACATTGAGATATCTGACGTCTCTTATGTTAAAGGCCTCAAATACAATTTGCTGAGCATAAGTCAATTTTGTGACAAAGGATATTCAGTCATCTTCTCAACAGATAACTTCTACGTTAAACAGATTGGAACAAAGAAGGTTATTTTATCTGGAAGACGACAAGGGAATGTCTACACAGTGGACTGGAGTTCTGTTGACCAGAACTCAAGCGTTTGTTTGGTGGCATCAACACCAAGTGAAGTGAGTTGGTTGTGGCACAAAAGAATGAATCATGTGAATTTCAAGACCATCAACAGACTTATCAAAAATGATTTGATAGAAGGAATTCCAAAGACAGTCATGAGCAAAGACAAGCTCTGTGATGCATGTCAGAAGGGTAAACAAATCAAGTCATCATTCAAAAGCAAGAAGCACCAATCATCTGGAAGGATCTTGGGGCTGCTACACATGGACTTATTTGGACCCATTGATCCAATCAGCAATGGTGGAAAGAAATACTGCCTAGCTGTTGTGGATGACTATTCAAGATACACTTGGGTGATCTTCATGAAAAAGAAAAGTGAAATCAAGGAGCATCTTACAAATCTGAAGGAGCTAATCCAAAATAAGAAGAGTATGAAGATACTAAAGATCAGATCAGATAGATGGACTGAATTTACAAACTCTACTGTTGAAGTGTATTGTAATGCCAGAGGAAGGAGCCATGAGTACGCTGCTGCCAGAACCCCTCAACAGAACGGAATTGCTGAAAGGAGAAACAGAATTCTGAAAGAAGCTACCAGAACGATGATAGCTGAAGCAAAGCTGCCTCAAAGATTTTGGGCAGAAGCAACAAATACAACATGCTTCACCCAAAACAGATGCATGATCAACAAGCACCAAAACAAGACTCCATATGAAGTTTGGAACAACAGGAAGCCAAACGTTCATTACTTTAGAAATTTTGTTTGTAAATGCTTTATTTTAAATAATGGGAAAAATCACCTTACTGCTTTGCAAAGAAGGTTGATGAAGCAGTATTTGTAGGATACTCTACTGTTAGTAAAGCTTTTAGAGTCTTTAACAAAAGAACTTTACTTGTAGAAGAATCCATTCATGTAGTATTTGATGAACCTAATCAATCTTCTGAAAAGAATCAAAGTACTGATCAAAATCTGTCTACTGATTTTCAAAAATTGAGTGTTGAAATAAATGAAGAATATATTCTCATCATACTACCTGATCTCAACTCAGCTGCTAACTCAAGTGCTGTTAAAAATCACAATGTTGATTGTCTAACAGAAGAGTTACCAACAGATGACAGACCAGAGACTGTTCAACAGACAACTGCTGTTCAACAGACTACTACTGGAACTCCAACAGTTGTGTTGCAAGATCAAAACAGAGGACAACATTATGATTTGCAACCTGATCTTAGATGGCTCAAGAATCACCCACCAGAGCTGGTGATTGGTGATCCTTTGGATAGAGTAAAGACAAGGAGAGCTGCTGCAAGTGAAGCAATGTTCGTCAGCTTCTTATCTCAAATAGAGCCTAAACAGATTGAAGAAGCTCTTAACGATTCAAATTGGATTGAAGTTATGCAAGAAGAGCTAAATCAATTTGAAAGGAATGAAGTCTGGTACTTAATTCCTAGACCAAGTCATCAAAGAGTAATTGACACTAAATGGGTATTCAGGAATAAAATGAATGAAGATGGTGTTGTCACCAGAAATAAAGCAAGATTAGTTGCCAAAGATTATTGCCAAGAAGAAGGTATTGACTTTGATGAAACTTTTGCTCCAGTAGCAAGACTAGAGGCAATCAGACTCTTTCTTGCCTATGCTGCTCATAAGAATTTCACAGTCTATCAAATGGATGTGAAATCAGCAGGTGTATCGTCTGAAGAAAGCCCTATATGGACTTAAACAGGCTCCAAGAGCATGGTATGATACCCTATCTGACTTTCCTTTAATTAAAGGATTTCGCAAAGGTAAGGTAGACAAGACCTTGTTCACTATTGAATGGGAAAATCATATATTGCTTGTGCAAATATATGTGGACGACATCATTTTCGGTTCAAAAAATCAACAGATGTGTGATAAGTTCTCAAAGCTGATGCAGAACAAGTTTGAAATGAGCATGATGGGAGAACTTAACTATTTTCTTGGCTTGCAAGTAAGACAGTTGTCTGATGGAATATTCATCAGTCAAGCAAAATACACAAAGGATCTGTTCAAGAAATTTGGTATGGAAACTAGCTCTACTGCTAGTGTTCCAATGTCTACTAGTCTTCGCTTAGATAAATATGAAGATGACAAATCAGTAGATATAACCAAGTACAGAGGAATTATTGGGTCACTGTTGTATTTAACAGCTAGCAGACCTGATATCATGTACTCTGTTGGGATTTGTGCGAGATATCAATCAAATCCTAAGGAATCTTATCTCTTAGCTGCCAAAAGAATATTCAAATATCTTAAAGGCATTGAAGAATTGGGATTGTGGTACCCTTGGGAATCTGGATTTGAGCTTATTGGTTATTCAGACTCTGACGTTGCTGGCTGTAAGATTGACAGGAAAAGCATAACAGGTGCCTGTCAGTTCTTAGGTAGTCGTCTGATCTCTGGGATGAGTAAGAAACAGACTTCAGTATCCATATCTACTGCTGAAGCTGAATACATAGCTGCTGGAGCTTGCTGTGCACAGATATTATGGTTGAAGCATCAACTAGAAGATTACAACATCAAAATAAGTGGAATACCTATCTACTGTGACAATACAAGTGCAATCAGTCTTACTCAAAACACTACAAGTCATTCAAGAACTAAACATATTGAGATCAAACATCACTTCATCAGAGATCATGTGGAGAAAGGAAATGTCATGATAGAATATGTTTTCACTGAAAATCAGATTGCTGACATCTTCACAAAACCTCTAAGTGAGACAAGGTTTTCAACTCTAAGAGCTGAACTAGGTCTACTAAAATTGGATGCATAAGCTGAGGGGGAACTCAACAGAAGACTGAAGTTCATCAGCTTACACATCATATTATCTTCAAGGTTAACTCTCAACAGACTAGTTAACTTATGGATTCTTAAAGTCAGGGGGAACGTGTAAGACTAGCTGTACTTCTGATTAAAAGATGAAATTTGTTGATGAAAGTTAGTTGAAGTTATGTTTTCACCAGAAGATCAAAGCTTGAAGACTGACGATGAATTATCTAGCTGGATTGACAAACAGCCGAGGAAGGTTATCAGTTATTGGCTTTCACTGACAACAGCCTGTCATCAAAACACTAGTCCATCAGATAAGTATTTTAGTTACTCGTCTGATCAGTTAAGTAAAAGCTGTGTATGTTAAAAACGTTTTATTTGAAACACGCTTTTACAAGTATACTAAGGCGGTTCGCATTCCCGCCTGTCATTTAATGCTTTTTGAATTTTGAATCGCGTAACTGACGCCCGCACGATCAATACTGACACAAACGTATCTAACGGTTGGCATGTATCATGGAAACCGAAAAACCCTAACTCTATAAATCCAGATCTGATCAGACTTGTGACTCTTTACGCACTCAAATACATTCAAGAGCACTTGTGAGAAATTCTGCCTTCTATTTTCTGCAAATTCTCTGCCTTTCACTAACTTTCTACATAATCAAGATGAATCCCGCTCAAGAAGCCAAGGCCGAAGGTATGTATCTGGTCTATGATGCATATCACCTGTCCAGTACCGATGTGATGAAGCAACTACTGGAAAAATTTAAAACCGCATCACTGGTGAACTTCATGGAATCTCACGAAGAAATAATTTGGACAGATGATAACGCCGTGAAAACGTCGTTATTATCTATCCCTTTAAGCTCAAAACATCTTGTTTTGATCCGAGTTTCTTTGTGTCTTTACGTGTTTTCGTGTCGTTTGTGCTTTGGGTCCCTTTATTCGACCTTTGTTCGTTTTACGTGTTTTGTTCGTGTTTTGCTTTTGTTTTTATGTGGTTTGCAGGATTCGACGTAGCGAAGCGTTTTCGGAACATTTCGTGCGTGGATAGCAAGTCTCCTTCGATCGAGGGGGGGCCTAACGCAAACGAGAGAGCAAGAATCGAAGAATTAGGCGCCTGCCTAACCTCGCCGCAGCGAGGTAGTTGCTCGCCACCGCGAGCTGAGGCAGAAACATTCTGCCCAGGTCTCGCGGCCGCGAGGTTGAACCTCGCGGCCGCGAGAAGCTGGCAGAAAGTTTCTGCCCGACCTCGCGGCCGCGAGCCTCCAGCTCGCCGCCGTGAGGTACCCACCGCCTGCAGGCTCGCGGCCGCGAGCCCAGGCCTCGCGGCCGCGAGGCCTGCTCTGTTTTCCTACGTATTTTTGAGGGCCTTTTTGTATATTGCCCTTTTCCCCACTTGTAATTAGAACTTCCTTTGGGACTTTTTGGCCTTTGTTACTATAGTTTTTGGGGTAATATAGGCATAAGTGGGTGATAGTTTGCTAGGTTATAAGGGTAGAAGTTGGAAATCATTTGACAACTCTTGGAACTTACACTTACACTTGAAGAAAAGAAAATATCTCTTGCCTCCATTGAAAAGAAGAAAAGTTCTTGCTTGGAGCTTTGGTTGGAAGACTAAAGAAGCTTGAGAGAAGAGTTATGATAGAGTTGTTCGATGTGTTAGTGGAGTTACTCAGAATACGTATCACACATTCTTGAAGTGGAGTTGTTCGATGTATGGGGAATTGATTTCATGGGACCCTTTATACCTTCTAACGGGAACCAATATATTTTGGTGGTCGTTGATTATGTTTCCAAGTGGGTCGAGGCGAGTGCGTTTCCCAAGGATGATTCAAAAGCAGTCATTAGCTTCATGAAGAAGAATATCTTCAGTCGTTTTGGCACGCCGAGAGCATTGATAAGTGACGGTGGTTCGCACTTTTGTAACCGTTGGCTTGATGTTCTTTTGGCAAAATATGGAGTGAAGCACAAGGTGACGACTGCGTATCACCCGCAAGCTAATGGGCAAGCCGAGATATCCAACCGTGAAATAAGGAGTATCTTGGAAAAGACGGTATCTCCTAACCGGAAAGATTGGTCGCTAAGACTTGACGATGCTCTATGGGCTTATCGTACCGCGTACAAGACGCCAATCGGGATGTCTCCATATAAGCTTGTGTTCGGAAAATCTTGTCATCTACCGTTGGAATTAGAACACAAAGCTTATTGGGCCGTCAAGAAGCTAAATATGGATGCAAGTTTAGCCGGAGAGAAGCGGTTGTTTCAATTGAATGAGCTAGACGAATTTCGGTTGGAAGCTTATGAGAATGCCAAGCTCTATAAGGAAAGGATGAAAAAATGGCATGATCGACGTATATTGGAAAGGAAATTTGAACCGGGGCAACAAGTGCTACTTTTCAACTCAAGGCTTCGATTATTTCCCGGAAAACTAAAGTCACGTTGGTCGGGGCCGTTTCAAGTTGTTGAAGCATTCCCTTATGGCGCAGTGGAGATTTCCGATCCCTCAATCGGAAATAAATTTAAAGTGAATGGCCAGCTCCTCAAACACTATTGGGGCGGAGAATTTGAAAGAAATAGGACTTCCGAGGTCCTATCGTGAAATTATCATGCCGTATCCAAGTCGAGCTCACGACTATAAACAAGCGCTTCTCGGGAGGCAACCCGAGCCTATTGCTTTATTGTTTTGTGTTTTGTGTTTTGTGTTTTTTGTGTCTTTGTTGTCGTTTTTGTTTTTGGTTTTGCGTTTTGTGTTGTAGGTAAATGAGCGCGCACGAAAGATCGAGGATTAACAAGAATAATTCGAGTGAGATCGAGCGAACGAGCGATGGATTGCGAACGGCGTAAGGTGAGTTTATGTTGAATTATTCGATCGAGTGGAAGGAGAAATTTTTCTGCCAACCCTCGCGGCCGCGAGCTTCCAGCTCGCCGCCGCGAGGATTTGGCAGAAACTTACTGCCCGACCTCGCGGCCGCGAGCTTCCAGCTCGCCGCCGCGAGGCGTGGGCAGAAAGTTTCTGCCCAGGTCTCGCGGCCGCGAGGTTGAACCTCGCGGCCGCGAGACGAAATTTAAAAAAAAAAATAATATGTTTTTCGAATAAAACCGGGTTAGACCATACCTACACTCCCTCACTACATTTCAAACACTCTCAAAAACATTCTCCCTCTCTCAATCGTCTTTCTCTCATCCTTCACTCTCACTCAATCTCTCGTCTCTCGCTCTCATCTATCACATTCCCAATATCATCCATCTCACTCCATTATCCAAGTTCGCCCACACATAGCACCAAATCCAAATTCTCCCCCAAATTGCAAGTTCTTCGATTCCAATCCGAAGGTAAGTGTGGCTAAAACTCATGGTATTGCTTGATTGATATTGTGCGTATTGATGTTACATTGTTTGGTATTGAAAATTTTTGGGTTGAAGCTCTTGTAAATTTTGAAGAAAAGTAGTAACTTTGAATGTGCACGGAAGGTGTTCGATAAATTGCTTGTGAGAGTAGTTTTGCCATTTTGCTAGTTTTCGATTATAAGTTGCCGGGTTATTGATTGGTTGAGATTGTGAGATTTAATCATAAGTTTGGGGGAATTTTGTGCCATTTGATTAAAGGGAATCATACTTTCAAAACAAAATGTCTAGAAGATCGAAAGCCGCAAGTTCAAGTGTACCTCCCAAACGAGCGAAGGAACCGAGAGGAAAGAAAAAAGTTGTCGAAGAAGATTACGATACCTTTCAGTTTGTGCATAAGGATGCCTCAACGGCATACGATAAGGAAAAAAGTCAATCGTTCGTTTCAGAAAGATTCATCAACTACGAGCCAGAGGCATTTCCTTATTTGCAAAGCCGAATCGACACTAGAGGTTGGAATGAGTTCTTGAAGAAGCCGCCTCGTGACACTTTCGCTGGCGAAATTGTTCGAGAATTTTACGCCAACGCTAGTATAAAAAGGGACGACGATGCTACAATTGTGAGGGAGAGGGAAATAAAATTCGATCCGGACACAATTAACGCGTATTATAGGATCGAGTGGCCAGCGAACCAAAGAGATTAGCTTGAAGGACTGTCCAGAGACCTGAGGAAAGGTAGGAGAAGCATGGATCAATTGAAAGAGTTCCTCACCTTGCCCGGAACGGTCGTTCAGGGGATTCCGAGGGTAGCGCACAAAATGTTGACTCAGGAAGCAAAAGCCTGGTCTTTGGTCTTACTTGCACATTTCCGTCCGAGCAAACATAACAGCGACTATGGTGAAGATCGCATTCCCCTACTATATGCACTCACCCAAGGGCTTTCAATAAATGTAGGTCGGATCATACGCGAGGTGATAGAGGAAACTATTACAAAGAAAAATCCTAATGTAAGGAGTTTTGTGTTTCCGCACCTCATTGACGGACTATGTAGAAATGCGGGGGTTGACTTCGGGGTCATCATGGAGAAGAGGAGGTTGACTGGCGTGATCAGTACGGCTACAATTTCCAAGACTTTGAAGTTGGACTTCGAAAGCGCGTACAGTGATAAAGTATACAAGTATAGTGAAGCAAATGAGCTGGGTCAACCCGATGAACAAGGTCAACCAGGTCTACAGGGTCAAGATGACCAGGAGGAAGAGCAGATCGAGGAGCAGCAGAGCACTCAGGCACAGATGGGCGGTCGAGATGATATCGGTAGACTGACTCATCTTGTCCAAGCAATGGATGACAGGGTCTGAGCTATGGACGACAAGGTCCAAACCGTATGCGAAATGCAAAGACAGCTGGCTCAGTACGTTTATGCCACGACCGATAGGCATGACGTTTTGTTCCGAACAGTGCTCGGAGATGAACGTTACAATGCCATTCAGCTGCCTGCCCTTCCTAGCCGTATCAACCCACCTCCACGGGATCCGAGAGGTCAAGATGATGACCTTCCCTTTGATGAAGAAGAAGAGCAAGCCCGTAATGCAAGAAACCGCTGAAGATTGGAAGCAACCACGGGATGCATACATAAGGGACGTTGGATTTAAATTTACTCATTCCCGTTGGTTTATTTTAAACTTACAATGTTTTAAATTATTTCAGTCTTATGTTGGTTTTGATTTGAACTCTCGAAAGTATTGGCTTGTAAACTCTTTAATTTTGCGTTGTTTGTCGATGAAAACTATTAATTCGCTCATTTATCTTTTTGTGTTGTTTTGTTTTGCTTGTGTTTCCGTTTTGTTCTTGTTTTGTCGTGTTATACCTAATTCCGTCATTCTTAATTCACACAATGGGGACATTGTGCATTTTAAGTTTGGGGGAGTAAGGTCGCACTTGTGGCATGCTAAGTCGAACCGTCAAAATTTTTCAAATTCCTCTTATTCTTTCTACATGCTCTACAAAGTTCGAGTACATTGGCTATTGCTAAGATTCTATTTAAAGTGGATAATGAACTTTAACGATAATAGGATCTAGGACTTTTTTTGCGTAACCTAAAATCCCTCCAATCTTTAGCTTGGAAATTAAATGTGAGGAGAGCATAAATGGCCTAAGTTTGGGGGAGTAACCCCTTTTTAAGAATAAAATACCTTTGAACACCTAGCTCTTAAAAGAAACGAGTAGAGAAGTTGCTAAAATGTATGCACTTCTATGAGAGAAAAGAAAGGCAAAGCCTTCAAACGATGAAATTCGTGAATCAATTTTTGTAATTACTCTATTTCGTTGGAATGGTGCTAGTAGCCCAAAAAGTTAACAATCACCATGATTTGTGCTAGTTTTGTATTGTAATATCGTAAAGCACAAAGTGCTATGTTATCATTGTAAATCAAAAGAAGAAAAGCAAAAGTATGGTGAGAAAAGAGCTAGGAACTAAAATCGTCAATAATTCAAGAAAAGGGACAACACTCTTAAATTTCCTATAACTTAGTGGCGTGAAGTGATTTGAACGTTAAGTTTGCAATCTACGGCTAGGAGGGATTCTTTGTTAAACATTAGAAGTCTTTGCATATAGAACCGATGATTTTGACCTATCGGGAATTATTCACCTAAGATAGAATCTAGCCAAAAGCCATCACACACACACGTGGAGTTTGTTTTAAGAATAATTCGAAAGTGTTAAGCTTTGGTGTTTTGATCTCAAGCATACTTGTTTAGTTCTTGTTTTGTTTTCTTTGCTCGAGGACGAGCAAGTGTTTAAGTTTGGGGGTGTTGATAACGCCGTGAAAACGTCGTTATTATCTATCCCTTTAAGCTCAAAACATCTTGTTTTGATCCGAGTTTCTTTGTGTCTTTGCGTGTTTTCGTGTCATTTGTGCTTTGGGTCCCTTTATTCGACCTTTGTTCGTTTTACGTGTTTTGTTCGTGTTTTGCTTTTGTTTTTATGTGGTTTGCAGGATTCGACGTAGCGAAGCGTTTTCGGAACATTTCGTGCGTGGATAGCAAGTCTCCTTCGACCGAGGGGGGGCCTAACGCAAACGAGAGAGCAAGAATCGAAGAATTAGGCGCCTGCCTAACCTCGCCGCAGCGAGGTAGCGGCCGCGAGAAGCTGGCAGAAAGTTTCTGCCCGACCTCGCGGCCGCGAGCCTCCAGCTCGCCGCCACGAGGTACCCACCGCCTGCAGGCTCGCGGCTGCGAGCCCAGGCCTCGCGGCCGCGAGGCCTGCTCTGTTTTCCTACGTATTTTTTAGGGCCTTTTTGTATATTGCCCTTTTCCCCACTTGTAATTAGAACTTCCTTTGGGACTTTTTGGCCTTTGTTACTATAGTTTTTGGGGTAATATAGGCATAAGTGGGTGATAGTTTGCTAGGTTATAAGGGTAGAAGTTGGAAATCATTTGACAACTCTTGGAACTTACACTTACACTTGAAGAAAAGAAAATATCTCTTGCCTCCATTGAAAAGAAGAAAAGGTCTTGCTTGGAGCTTTGGTTGGAAGACTAAAGAAGCTTGAGAGAAGAGTTGTAGTGGCTTCCATTACAAAAGCTTATCTCTAACCTTTATATTCATTTTTTGTACTTATGAATATGTTGAATGTAATGAATGTTTTATTGATAAATATGAGTAGCTAAGCATTTAACTCCTAGGTTTTCATGAAGCTTTGATGGATCTATGATTGAATGATGAGTTTATGATTGTTGCTATGCTTACAAGTGTTTGTTAATCTAGTTTGAGCCTTTGTCAACTTGTGGTTAGGCCAACCATAGGATGAAATGGATTGATCTTTAATTGCTAGACATAGTTGATTAAAGATTAGATTATAAAACTATGTTGTGATTTGATTTTAGGATAGGAATATACCTAGGTCATTTCATGTTCTATTAAGGTTTGGGAACTAAAGCATCATTTAAGCTTAATCCTTTTAGACATAAATTGGATTAGTTTACTTTGGTAGGTTCGTACGATATCGAAAGATACGTATGAATAGATTTTGAAATCTTGAACAACAAACATAAGTATAGTCGTCAACTTGCGAATCATTCGAGATTGGATCACTCTTAGTGACATGGGAATCTAGGAACATTTATCTAATCGAATCAAAATATTGTGTTTTTATTCATTTCACTTTTATGTGTTCAAACAAACTACAAACCAACTACTTTTAGTCACATAAGTTCGCGTAAGATATTAGAATAGATCTTGATAATTATTCGTTAGATTCCTCGTGGGTTCGACACCCTTTACCACTTTATTACTTGGAAGCGACCGTATACTTGCGTTTCTACGCACTCGTATTTGGAGCGTAACAACAGACCAAGTTTTGGAGTACTACATAACTGCTGAAGTTGACTTTGATAAGCTGGAAATCAAAGCAACTGTAGGAGGAAAGGCCATCACCATTACTCTTGCTCTGTTGCACGAGAAATTTGGATTATCAAACCAAGGACGACATGATGTTGTTACTCTGGCGGAGGAGAAACTCCAAGATTTCTGGGCAATCTGTGCCAAAGAAGGAGAAATGCTGACTGGGAACATCAAGAAGAAACAGCTAAAGGACGAATATCAGCGCATGGCTGATATGGTCTCTAAGTTGATAGAGAACTGCTCATTCTTTCTGGATGCAGTTACCATGAAGAGGTACTGTATCATGCTGGCAATTTACTATGGCTTAGAGGTAAATTGGTCAGTTGTTATCTGGTACATTTTTGCATATTTCCATGAAAAGAAGGGAAAGTAGACAAACCACAGGATTACCCTGAGTTATCTGTTTTCAAATATGGGTTGTATGATGACAAATGGAAAGGAAATCCATAACGCCAAGGTAATGGCCAAATATGTGCCTGTTATGAAGAGAAAGATTGAAGAAATAGAAGAGGAGGAACCAAAGGAAGAGGTTCCTGCCAAGAAGCAGAGGAAAGGCACCAAAACAGCTCAGCCTGCTGTTCAGGTTAAAAAGAAGAAGGCTGATGAGCCAAAGGAGGTAGCTCCATAGAAAAAGACTAAGGCTTCTGTTCAAACAGACCAGCCAGCTATTGAAGCCAGAACAGAAGAGTCTGCTGAGAAGGAGGTTGCTGATCAGATCATAAATCAGACAACTACAGAGATAAGAAACATGTCTCCTGCCTCCCCATCAAGAATAGAATATGCTGAACGTCCTGCGGAAAATGTAGCTTACAGGACGAGGAGTCAATTGAGAGATACAGGAGCTTCCCATCCTGTTCAAGGAAGAAGAGCAAGAAAAACAATAAGGAAGAAAATGACCTTTATTGATTCCCCCACTGAGTTATCAGACTTGGTAAGAGAAAGTCCTCATTCAGCAGAGAGGCCTGCTGGAGCTGAAGAAGAGTCTGCCAAGGAGAAGCAAGAGGCTGATCAAACTGCCCAACAGACCACTTCAACAGCACCAACAACTGAGGTTGATCAACCTCATGATGATCCAGACGTGCAGATCATCAATCCAATAGCAGCTGCACCACTTGCATCTGTTGGACCTGCTTCTGAACTTGCCCCTGCTGATAAGAGCAAGGGGAAAAGAAAAATAATTATCAAAAGAAAAAAAGTATCAGCTGCTGATAAGAAAAAGAGAGAAGAGGCAGAGCAGAGAAAAAAAGACGACCAAGAAAAACAATAAGTTCTTGAGCTCAGTAAGAAGGAAGCTGAAAAAGAAGAACAGAGAAAAAAGATGTCTGAGGTAGAACGGAAAGCTGCTGAGGATACTAAATTAGCTCTGGTTATTGAAATCAGCAAAACTGATGCTCATGGTCCTGTTGTTTCTGGAGGCATAAAGATTGGTGAATCTTTACAGGCCAAGAAGAAGATGCCTGCTGGCATGGTTCAACCAAAGAAGAAGTTTGAAGTAAGAAGAGCATTTGAAATTATAAACTCTGACTCTTCTGTTTTCAACAGGTTTGAAAAAGCACTGGCCTATTTTGACAAGAAGTTGATGCTTAAAACCTTGTTCACTCATGAGAAGAAAAGATACATCAAATGGAGAGAATATAGAGTGAACAAATATATTGAAGAGATCCAAAGCTGGGGAGAGTTTTCTAGTGAGGAGAAGTGGGTCCTTGATTGGCTGTAGACTACTTCCATCACCAAAGCATTGGATCCAGACTTTGTTAGAGATAGAATGCACAAGTATGCACAGGAGTTTGCTGCTGAAGAAGCAAATATTATCTCTAACTCTTTGTCAGCCAAGAAACGAAAGCATGATGATCCTACAAAAAGAGCTGTGCAAATTGCTACTCTGACAGCCTAGGAGAACTGGGCTGCAAGATCAAGATATGAACATAGCTCTTCAAGTGATCTGCCCTCTATGCCTGGTGTACAGCAGATCACCTTTGGCAAAGAAGTAAAAAGTTATCAAGAAATGCCTAAAGTGAAGAAGACTGCTCCTAATAGCCTGTCTGTTGTAAGGATGATTCGTCAGACAACAGTCTTCACTGATGATGGCAAGATTGTTAACAAACTCTTTGAAGATGTCACATATCACCCTGATGCTGCTAAAGAGCCTTTGGCTATTGAGTGGACTGCTAAAGAAAAGGCTAAAGACGAAGCTGATCTGAGAGACACTCTTGTTGAACATGAAGAAGATCAACCTGCATCACCTCAAATTCCAACAGCTGATATGCACTCATCGCTGATGGAAGCCTTCCAACTGATGATGGATAATTCATTAAGGGAAATGGAAGGGAGGAACAAACTGCACTTGGAGAAAATGCAGAAAGATATGGAAGAAAAGAACATGCTGCAGTTGGAACAGACGCAGAAGAACACTGAGATAATGGTGAAAGAGCCATTGACAACTTTCCTCTACCTAAGGATAATACTCTAAGGATGACACAAAGTGTCTTGGATATGAACAGGAACATTGAAGATGTCAAAGTTGACATGATTAATCTTCATACTGCTTTGAAAAGAAGTGAAGACACCATTGCTCGTCTAACAGAAACCTTCATCAAAGTCAGTGACGAGGAGAAAGCAACAAATGTGGCATTATAGAAAAACGTCCATATAGCTGGAAATGTTATTCACGAGGAACTTGCCACTATGCAACTCAACGTTGACTGTCTGAATGATCAGAATGATATCATCGCCACCACTCTCAATCAGAACATCAAGGCCTTGTGTGCTGCCCTGAAGATTCAGCATGTTGCACTCAACCCTCCTATCAACCCTGATGATGACAAAAGGGGGGAAGAGAAAAGGGAAGAGCCAACTCTTCAAGCTGCCGATAACAGTCAAGTACTTGAAGAAAAAACTGAGGAAGCTGCTGCTGCTGAAAACAAGGAGACTGATGATATAGAAGAAGGAAAGGCTGCTGCTGAGGAAACTGGAAAGGCTGATGACAATGAAAAGTCTGAAGCAGAATCCAAGGAACAAGCCAAATCTGATAAAGAAATGGCTGCATCCAAGGAACCTACTGAAGAAAAATCAGAGTCATTTACCAAGTACAAGGATGAAGAGAGGGTAAAGAGAAGGATGGAGGAGGTAGAAAAAGAGCTAGAAATCAAAGTACATATGGAAGTTGCCAAATCCAATTTAGTCATAGATGATGCTGCTGAAGAAGAAGATGAAGAAGATGATGATGAAGAATCTTCATATGAGTATTATGAGGAACTTGAAGAAGGAAGTGAAGAGGCAGATGATTAGAATAGATAAATCTTTTGAAATCAGTTTTCTTTATTTTCTATCAGACATCTTATCTGATCAGACTTGCACTTGTAATGAATTTCAATATCATCAATAAAAGTTCAAGTTCTGTTTCCAACATATTTTTTCTATCTCAGTAAATTTTGAGGATCAAAACTTTAGTATAGGTAAACAGGTACCAAGCTGAAGTTTTGTCATCATCAAAAAGGGGGAAATTGTTGGATAAAGATGAAGATAAGATTGCACAGAAGTTAGAAGAATTGAGGGAGGTTTTGATGATTTCCAAAACTCATCAAGATCAGCTAAGTAAGGAAAACTTAGTTTTAAAATCCCGTGAAAGAATTTTGATCAAGTAAGAAGACAAATCAGAATGGTCAAATATTCAAGGTCCAGAAGACTACTGATCTGCTGAAGGGAAGAAATCAGACTGGTGTAAATCAGCCGACTTAAATCAGATTTGTTCAAGTTTGAGATCAGCTTTGTTCATCATCAGACTTGTACTCTCATCAGTCAAGTGGAAAGGATCAAGAAGTCGTCCCAACGGTAATAAATGCCACTGGAGTAATAAATGCTGAAGTCCGAGGCTATTAATGACAAATGATTGAAGAAATAACTCGTATCAGCTCAGTGCATTTAATGCTACCTGACAGAAAATACAGTCTGCAGTATTGTCACTGTGTAGAGAGCCGTTCGCGGAAATTAAGGACCAGAAATCAAGAGATTTGAATTTTGTCTAACTTCAACGGACATAATTCAAAGAGAGAGTATAAATAGCTGAAAGAGAAGAAAAGAAAACACACAACATCTGAGAGATTGAATTCGAAGCAAAATATTTTCTAAGTCTCAAAGCTCAAGAACAGTTCACTCGTCTGCTGATGTCATTTGTTGACAGAAGCCGTTGAAGTTCAAAGATTATACATTTTTTGAGTGAATCTGTAAAAGAGAGTGTTGTGAGGAGTAGATATCCATCTTTGTGAGTGATATTACTTCGGAGAGTAGGAATTTCTTTGTGATTTCCTATTGTGAACTTGTGGCTTATCATTTGTTGTAAAGCACAAGCAGAGTGTACTAACTACTTTGTGTTCTTACTATAACCCAAGATCTGTGTGACTTGGAAGAGTGGACTAAAGGATATTTACATCCATATAACCACTATAAAAATCATCTTGTTTTTACATTAGTTTTTGTTGGTCCCAAGTGGTCAGATGAGGTCTAGAGGGGGGAGGGGGGGTGAATAGACCTCTGAAAATTTTTGAACTTAAAAACTTTTCAGTCTTCTGTCAGCAGACTAAGCTGATGAAGAACAGTAAGCAGACTCAGCTGATCGTGAACAAATCTTGATCAGTAGACTGACCACTCTTCTTACGAACTTAGCTGTTTTTCAGCAAAACAGTTTTTCAAGAGTATACTTGCAGCGGATTGTTTTAAAGTGTTTTTCACAAGTAGACTAAGTTCTTAAAAGATTTTATCTCCAGTTCTTACAAACTCCTTTTTAAAATCTTTTAGGTAATTCAAAGTGTTTAAATATGCAAACTTTAAATATGCAAGAAAACTTGAATGCAAGATAACACAAAGAATTTTTATAGTGGTTATATGGATAAAAATCCTTTAGTCCACTCTTCCAGATCACTCAGATTCTGGGTTATACTATAATCACAAAGATTACAATATTTCTCCACTTATACCTAGACAACTAATGAAAAGGCTATAAGCTCACAATAGGAGTTCACAAAGAAAACCTATCCTCTGAAGTAGAATCACTCACAAAGATGGATTCTCACTTCGCACAACACTCAGCTATTACAAAATCACTCAGATAATGTTTTTCTGTTTTCTTCAACTTGGTTTCTGTCAACAGATGACTTCCACCAGACGAGTGAGCTATTCGAGCTTTTGAGACTTAGAAAATTTCTGCTTCAAAATCGAAATCTCTGATTGTTGTTGTGTGTCTCTCTCTTCGAACTTTGCTATATTTATACTCGGATTTGAATTTATGACCGTTGAAGCAAATCAAGTCTTCAAATCCATCCTTCAGCTCTTTTGAAACGGCTCCCTGCAGCAATCCGTACAGTGTACAGTACTTTTCTGTCCATCACATTTAATGCTGCATTAAATGCACTCTGCTGATACGAGGATATCTTCAATCATTTGCCATTACTACCCTTCTCTTCCAGCATTTATTACACCAAGTGCATTTATTACCGTTGAACTGATCTCATGATCTCTTCCACTCTGCTGATCGAAGCAACCCTTCTGATAGGTACTCTGCTGATCAAATACTGAACTAATCTGATTTGACTCGGCTGATGACCTACCCTTCTGTTTGCTGTTTCAGCAAGAGATCACTAGTCTTCTGGTCTTTGAACTCTTCTGATATCTTCTTTACTTGTTCAAAGATCCTTCTAAGGGAACTAAGCTTCCATACTTAGCTGATTATGATGTTTTGGAAATCATCAAAACCTTCCCTTAATATCTGACTTCTTTTATCTTCATCTTCATCCAACAATTTCCCCCTTTTTGATGATGAAAAAACTTCAGCTAAGTACCTGTACCTAAACTAAAGTTTTGATCCTCAAAAATTTCTGAGATAGAAATAGTCTGTTGGATTAAAACTTGCAATTTTATAGATATTGAACTGATTACATATTACAAGTTTGTTCAGATGATTTGTAAAGAAAAATTACAAGGAGATTCATAGGTAAATAAACATGACTAATCTCCTAGCTTGTCTTCTTTATCTTCTTCAGCAGGTTTGGAAGTTCCAGCTTCCAATTTCTGCTTCAACAGCTCTAACTTCTTCTTTTTAGTATCAGGATCAAGCTGTTCTTCAGCTGAGTCCATAGCAGCAGCTATCTCCTTATCAGATTTAGCCTTTGCTTCAGCTTCAGTTTCTTCAGCAGCTTCATCTTCTTCTTCTGTGATCTTTTCATCTGTTGATCTGCTTGTGCCTTCATTTGCTGCATCATTCTTTTCATCATAATCAGCAGACTCTTCTAACACTTCTGTTCCTTCAGCATCATCTTCAGCTTCCAATACAAAAGAAGTTCCAACTCTTTTCTGTCCAAATATCCTCTCTTCCCCCTTTTTGTCATCATCAGCAGGGTTGATTTGATAGTTTGGTAAGATTGGAGTAATCAGAAGTGAATCACAGAGAAGCTTGATGTTCTCTTCCATGGCAGTTATTTGAGCTTGTTGTTTGAGTTGATTGGCCTTAACAGTTTTGACTTCCTTGAGCAAGTCTTCTCCTTGATCACCCAATTGAATTTGAGTTCCCACAATCCAATTTGATGAAGCAGTGTCTCTCATCATATTTCCCATGACTTCATCTTCTGCTCGGAGGGCCGTTTCAACTGTTTGTTCAATCTGTCTCCAACCTTCAGTAGTGCTCTGAGTCCGTCTTCTAAGTATATCCATATCTTGACAGATGGATTTAACATTCTGAGCAGTGTCTTCTATTAGATCGGTTGGGACAGCAGCAGCTTTCTGATTTGGTTGTTTGACAGCAGCTAACACTTCTGCAGCTAACTCTTCCTTCATATCCTTCATAGATTTGATGATCAGTTGTTGGATGGAGTCCAACAGATTTGTCTGAGCACCTTGAGAAGTTGAAGGCATATTTGTTGTAGCAGGAAGTGTTTCTTTGATAAGTTGCTCTGTTGATTGAGTTATTAATGCAAGGGATTGATCTGCTGGACTACCAGCATGGCTTGGAGTGCTTTCCTTCTCCTTAGCTTGATCATCTCCTTCAGCAGCAACTTCTTTGTCCTTGATCTGATCTGCTGGAAAGTCTTCTTCTTTCTTGGAATCATCAGCATCATCAGACTTATCACCCTGTGCTTTATTCTGATCAGATGGGTCTGATGTACCCTCCTTTTGCTCTGATTGATCAGAAGACTCTGCTTTTTCTTTATCAGCAGGGGATATAATCTTCTTGACAGTCTCAACTGTCTTCATCATTCCTTCATTGTCCACAGCTGACCTGTTAGAAATCCAAGTAAAATTGTCAAGAGGAATAAAAGTGGATGAAGGTTCCTCAGGCAGCTCTTCATAAGGTTTGAGATTTGGCCCGTAGACAATGTGTTTGATGTTTGGAAGAGGGACCAATGAGCTTGGTTGTCCCTTTAACTTCCTTGATTTCTTTGCCCAAAGCTCCATTGCTTGAGCAATAGCCAACTTTATAGATCTTTCCTTGAAGTCTTCTGATTCATCATAGTCCTCAGGAACAGATTCAAGGATCTTCTTTGCTTCAGCCTTGACTATGTGACTTATCCTTAGCCTCAACCTGTCCAGAAAGAATTCTGAATCAAGTGCTTGAATTAAAGATCCAGTTTCTAGCCACTTCAGTACCCAGGCTTCTGCAGCATTGAAGCCTTTCCATTTGGCCATTTCATCAGGGCTCTTTGTCAGTCTGAATTCCCTCCATCTGTTGTATTTGATCTTTTCAGCATGGAAGAGTGTCAGACGGTTGATCCTTTCATTTTCAGCATCTAGCCTTTTGAGAAATTCTTCAAAGATAGCAGGGTCATCCCTGACAATCTCTAAAGCTAATCTGATTTCCTCTCTTCTCTTTGGCTTTATCTTTGGTGCAGGCATAGCTGGTATTGGTTTGTTTGGATCCCTCTGTTCACCAATACTTAGCCCACCAGTATGCTGATTTCCATGAGCATCCTTGATGCTTGCTTCAATAACAGCAGCCAATTCTGCTGCCTCAACAACATCTCTCTGCTCTTGAGTCATCTTGCTGGCCTCTTCTTCCAGCCTTTTTAACTCTAGGCTTTTCAGCCTATCTTCTTCTGCCTTCTCTGCAGCAATCCTTTGCTTTTCAGCAGCATCTTGTCTTTTCTTTTCTGCAGCAGTCAGGTAAGTTGCAAATTTCCCAGTCCGTTTCCTTATTGAATCAGGACTTTCAACTGCTTGTATTGGAGTTGCAGCAACAGGGTTTGGATGCAGAAGGAGTGTCTCTCCTTCACCTGTTGTGGCAGTCTGCTGATCTTCTCCAGCTTCAGCAGATACTACAGCAGAAGAGTCTGTAGTAGGAACTCCAATTGTGGAAACAACTTCTTCAGTAGATTTATCAACAGGTTCTTTAATAACTAATGGCCTCTCAGCTGATGTTGTTGTTTCTCTTACTGTTTCCACTGGTTCCTCAGAGAAATTAACCTTTCTCTTAACCTTTGATTTGGCAATCTTTTTGGCAGGGGGTTTGGCAGTGGGAGGTCCCCTTGCCTCACTTCTAGTTCTTAACCTTTTCAATCGTTGAAGAGGCATTTCTTCCTCTGATTCAGTCCTTTCAGGAGACGAGTCAGTCTTCATCTGCTCAATCTCCTTGGTGAAATCTTCAATTATCTTTTCTGGGACTGCATCTTCAGATTGTGATGATCCAGTCTCAACAGCAGACTGTGCTGTTGGCTCAGCAGGTTGACTAGTCTGACCCTCCTTCTTGCTTTTCTTAGAAGGGATTTTCTTGGATTTTCCAGTGGCCTTTCTTTTTGGTCTTGCCACCAATTGTTTCACTGGTTCATATAGCTTGAACACCTTTGTGGCATGAGTAGGCTTTCCACCACCCATAGGGCATTGCAGTGATGCAAACAGATTACTGAGTAAGATGGCATGAGAGAGCCTTTTATCACTCAGCAGCTCATAGACGTGAGCAGCCCAGTTAACTTTCAGACCATAGTAAATGCAAACCATGGTGTAGTACCTCCTTCTGGGTAACCCATCTAGTGAGCTTGTGCTACAATCTAACACCTTCGCAATGATGTCTGCGAACCTTTGATACTCACTCTTTAACTGAGTTTTCATTAGGGTTCCAGTCATCTCTTCTCCCTCTTTTGCACAAATTGCCCAAAATTCATTCTCCTTTTCTGACCCTAAACTGGTCACATCTCCTCCCTTATCTGATAGCTTGTAAATTTCACTAAGAACAGCAGCAGAGATAGCAATTTTCTTACCACCGATGACAGCAGTCATCACAGTTTCATCATCGTTGAATTCCCTGGTTGTGTAGAAGTGATAGACGTCTTCTACGTAAACCCTTTCTTCATGTGCTTCCAGGACTGGAACAAGTGATGCCTCTTTGATTTTCTCCAGGAGTGAGCGCATCAGATCAGTACCCGAAAAGTGAAATTTGCTGTAGCTTAGGTATCTTCCATCAATAATCTTATCCATCTCTGAGATTAGTGAGCAGGAATCTGCAAAAGCAATATACTTTCGAAGCAGGAGTGTTTGAGAGTTAGAGAGTTTGAGAATATTTGAGTGCGTAAGACGACTACACTGTTTTAGATCGGACTTTATACGTTTCTATATTTTGGGTTATCGTGATTAATCTGAAACGTTGATCTAATCTGACAGTTTATTAATCGTGTGAATGGGAGTTGCGGATTTCAATTTTATTATTTTAATGTCAGATGGGCGGGAAACTCTATCGACACTAATCTGTTACTTATAAAAGCGCGTTTCTTATGATACGATTTATGACCATGCTTATATAAGATATCAGATGAGTAGAGTTTAACTTATCTGACAGACGGGTGATCTGTTATCTGATATTACTAGAGAATGCCAATAGCTAGTAATCTTCCTCTGCTGTTTGTCAATCCAGCAAGATAAAATAATCTTCAGTCTTCAAGAATTAAGAACAGATCTTCAGATAATATAACTTCCACTAACTGACATTAACAAATTTCATCTTTAGAACAGAAGTACCGCTAGTCTTACACGTTCCCCCTGTCTTTAAGAATCCATAAGCTAACTAGTCTGTTGAAAGTTAATCCTTGAATAGAATAACGGATAACTAAGTTGTTGAACTTCAGTCTTCTGATGAGTTTCCCCTCAGCTTATGTATCCAAATTAAGTAGTCCTAGCTCAGCTCTTAGAGTTGAGAACCTTACTTCACTTAAAGGTTTAGTGAAAATATCAGCAATCTGATTGTCAGTATGAACATACTCTATCATAACATTGCCTTTTTCCACATGATCTCTAATGAAATGATGCTTGATCTCTATATGTTTAGTCCTTGAATGACTTGTAGTATTCTGAGTAAGTGATATTGCACTTGTATTGTCACAGTAGATTGGAATTCCACTGATTTTGATATTGTAATCTTCTAGTTGATGCTTCAACCAAAGTATATGTGCACAGCAAGCTCCAGCAGCTATATATTCAGCTTCAGCAGTAGATATAGAAACTGAAGTTTGTTTCTTACTCATCCACGAGATCAGACGACTACCTAAGAACTGACAGGCACCTGTTGTGCTCTTTCTGTCAATCTTGCAGCCAGCAAGGTCTGAATCTGAATAACCAATAAGCTCAAATCCAGATTCTCTAGGATACCACAATCCCAATTCTTGAGTGTCTTTAACATATTTCAGTATCCTCTTGGCAGCTAAGAGATGAGATTCCTTGGGGTTTGATTGAAATCTTGCACATACTCCAACTGAGTACATTATGTCAGGTCTGCTTGCTGTTAGATATAACAGTGACCCTATAATGCCTCTATATTTGGTTATGTCCACTGATTTGCCATCTTCATCTTTATCCAAGCGAAGACTTGTAGACATAGGAATAGTAGCAGTAGAGCTAGTTTCCATACCAAACTTCTTGAACAGATCTCTTGTGTATTTTGCTTGATTTATAAAGATTCCATCAGGCAGCTGTTTGACTTGTAAACCAAGAAAATAATTAAGTTCACCCATCATGCTCATTTCAAACTTATTCTGCATCAGCTTGGAGAACTTATCACACATCTGTTGGTTAGTTGAACCAAAAATAATGTCGTCCACATATATTTGCACAATTAATATATGATTCTCCCATTCAATTGTGAACAGGGTTTTATCTACCTTACCTTTATGAAATCCTTTAATTAAAAGAAAATCAGATAGGGTATCATACCATGCTCTTGGTGCCTGTTTCAGTCCATAGAGGGCTTTCTTCAGACGATATACTTTGTCCTCTTCTTGATAGACTTCAAATCCAGGAGGTTGTTCAACATATACCTCTTCTTGTAGTTCTCCATTGAGAAAAGCAGACTTCACATCCATCTGATAGACAGTGAAGTTCTTGTAAGCAGCATAGGCTAGAAACAGTCTGATTGCTTCAAGTCTTGCTACTGGTGCAAAAGTTTCATCAAAGTCAATTCCTTCTTCTTGACAATAACCCTTGGCTACTAGTCTTGCTTTGTTTCTGGTAACAATACCATCTTCATTCATCTTATTTCTGAAAACCCACTTAGTGCCAATTACCCTTTGATGACTTGGTCTAGGAACTAAGTACCAGACTTCATTCCTTTCAAATTGATTCAACTCTTCTTGCATGGCTTCTATC
Source organism: Penstemon barbatus (assembly GCA_003313485.2). Classification (NCBI taxonomy): domain Eukaryota; kingdom Viridiplantae; phylum Streptophyta; class Magnoliopsida; order Lamiales; family Plantaginaceae; genus Penstemon; species Penstemon barbatus. Next base: position 27,602,146 of record CM064878.1, on the reverse strand, counting down.
CAGAAGGAATCATTTAGAGCTTCTTCAATTTGCTTAGGCTCTATTTGAGATAGAAAAGTGACAAACATAGCATCTTGTGCAGCAGCTCTTCTTGTTTTCACTCTATCTAATGGATCACCAATCACCAACTCTGGTGGATGATTTCTGAGCCATCTGAGATCAGGTTGCAAGTCTGAATGTTGTCCTCTGTTTTGATCTTGCAACACTACTGTTGGAGTTGCAGTAGTAGTCTGTTGAACATTTGCAGTCTGTTGAACAGTCTCTGGTCTGTCAGCTGTTTGCAACTCGTCTGTTAGACAATCAGCACTGTGATTTTGAACAGCACTTGAGTTATCAGCTGAATTAAGATTAGGTAGTATGATGGGAACATATTCTTCTTTTCTTCCAATGTCTAACTTCTGTAAATCAGTAGGCAGATCTTGATTAATACTTTGATTCTTTTCAGAAGATTGACTTGGCTCATCAAATACTACATGGATAGATTTTTCTATTAGTAATGTTCTTTTATTAAAAACTCTATAGGCTTTACTAACAGATGAGTATCCCACAAAAACAGCTTCATCAGCCTTTTCTGCAAATGCAGTAAGGTGATTTTTCCCATTATTCAATACAAAACATTTACAACCAAAAATCTTAAAGTAATGAATGTTTGGTTTCCTGTTGTTCCAAACTTCATATGGAGTCTTGTTCTGATTTTTGTTGATCATACATCTGTTCTGGGTAAAGCATGCTGTATTTGTTGCTTCTGCCCAAAATCTTTGAGGCAGTTTAGCTTCAGCTATCATGGTTCTGACAGCTTCCTTTAGTGTTCTGTTTCTCCTTTCAGCAACACCATTCTGTTGAGGGGTTCTGGCAGCAGAATACTCATGATGTATTCCTTTGATATTACAATACTCTTCAACAGTAGAGTTTGTAAACTCTGTCCCTCTATCTGATCTGATCTTCAATATTTTGATACTCTTCTCATTCTGGATCAGTTCCATCAGATTTGTAAGATGTTCCTTGGTTTCACTTTTCTTCTTCATGAAAATCACCCAAGTATATCTTGAATAATCATCCACAACAGCTAGGCAGTATTTCTTTCCACCATTGCTGACTGGATCAATGGGTCCAAATAAGTCCATATGTAGCAGCTCCAAGATCCTTTCAGAAGATTGGTGCTTCTTGCTTTTGAACGATGACTTGATTTGTTTACCCTTCTGACAGGCGTCACAGAGCTTATCTTTGCTCATGACTGTTTTTGGAATCCCTTCTACCAAATCATTCTTGATTAATCTGTTGATGGTCTTGAAGTTTAAATGATTCATCCTTTTGTGCCACAGCCAACTAACTTCACTTGGTGCAGATGCAACCAGGCAAACACATGAATTCTTGTCAGCAGAATCCCAGTCGACTACGTAGACATTTCCTTGTCGTCTTCCAGATAAAATTACCTTCTTTGTACCAATCTGTTCAACAAAGCACTTATCTGTTGAGAAGATGACTGAATATCCCTTGTCACAAAATTGACTTATGCTCAGCAGATTATATTTGAGGCCTTTGACATATGAGACGTCAGATATCTCTATGTTCCCTCTGATTAATCTTCCTTTAGCTTTAATCTTGCCTTCTTTGCTGTCCCCAAAAGTAACCTTTGGACCATCCACAGCAATTGCATCAGTCAGCTCATGTATGTTTCCACACATGTGTCTTGAACATCCACTGTCCAAGTACCATATCTTCTCTACTTTACTCCTACTCCTAATCCTAACCTACAAAACAAAAATAAAATTGTTTTAGGTACCCTTATTGAGAGGGTCCTGAAGGATTAGTTCCACCTTTGACAACCCAAGATGTTGAAGTCTTAGGCTTCTTAGGTTTATGAGTTTTCACAGGAGCTTGAACATTTTTATTTTCATCATAATTATCAGATAAGTCATGTTGATGATCAGTATGATAAGAGTAATGTTCATAAGCAGGGTAAGGTGCATGATAAGCAGGATATGCATGCATTGGATGAGCAGGATAAGGTGCATAGTAACTAGGAAATTGAGGTGCATGATACATAGGATGATATGCAGCAGGTTGCACATAATATGACTCATTTCCATACCAAGCATTTTGATTTTTCTTGTTCTTATGCTTCTTTGGTTTACTTACAGCTTGCTCTTTAACAGACGACTTAGTTTTCTCACTAGTCTGATTAGTCTTAACCTTGTCAGAAGACTTCCTAGGACTCTTCTGTTTGGGTTTACTAGTCTGTTTTTCTACACTAGGCTCTTTGCTCTTTTTAGCCTTAGGAGATTTCTTCTCCTTTACCACTTTCTCAGATGAGGTAGGTTTAGAGGTTTGAACATACAGAATGACCTTACTATTGTCAGCAGAAATAAATTTTTCAGTATGATTCAATTCTAATTTATCCTTTTCTAAAGGTGTCTCCTGTTTACTAGATGTAGGCATGGATGCAACAGTTGACTTATCATGAGACTCGATGATTTTCTCAAGTTCCATGATTTTTCCTTTATAGACCTCACATTCAGCTTTCAGAGATTCATGCTCTTGCTCAAGCTGTTTATACTCGACTGATTCTCTTGGCTTTTCAGCTTTAAGTTTCAGTGAGTTGT